>MQRL01514014.1:258-11622 GCA_001938525.1 Dugesia japonica
TAATAATTTAAAACATTTGTTCTTTATTTACTTTTATTTATCATCTTATAACTATAAGTGTTAATACTCAATGAAAATGCGACTAGTGTTGAAATTTTAATTTAACCATTTTCAATGAAATTTCCTTACCAAATAGAATATTACTAGAAAATGTCTTAACAGATAGACCATAATAGACTGAAAAATGATCTCATTGAGTAAATTATACAAACTTAAATCATTGAAAACTGACTAAATATACTTAAAAATAACCAATAATTACCACTAATTAACTATAGTCAACTGGCTGAATATACTAAAATAAGCAATAATTGTCGCTTATTAACTATAATCAACTTTGTTGATGAAAATTTCAATTGAAATTAAAGTTTTCTCTAAAACATAAAATTTGTTATCATTTTATTATTTAAGGTCACCTAATTTTTAATATAACCGGGAGCGACTTAAATTTTTATCATATGAGACTAACCAATTTAAATAAAATAATTGATCAAATTACACTTAACAAGAAAATTATTACCCCAAGTCATCGAAAAATTACCCTTGTGAATATATAATTGACCAAATCATCCAAGGTCTGAGCACTGTCCACTGAACTCTGAATACTGTCAACCAAAAGCTGAGCATTGTCAACTAAACTCTGAGCACCATGAACCAAAATCTGTGTACTGTAAATCGAAATCTGACCACTGTGAGTAAATAATTGACTAAATCGCCCAGAAATTAACCAACTTAACTATTCCCGAGGAAATAATTGACCGATTTCTCCTAAAATTACCCAAACTGACCATTGCTAAGTAAATAACGGATTGAATTCACCCAAAATAACCCCTGTGAGCAAATAATTAACTAAGTTTGTCCATACCAAGAAATTAATTGACCGACATTACCCAAAAAATGAATATAGTTGACCTATATTACCTAAACCAAGTAAATAATAGACTACATATACCATATCAACCATTCTCGAGGAAATAATTGATCGAATTCACCCAAAAATTTCAACATTAACCAAAACGAGTAAATAATTCACCAAATTGCCTAAAATTGACCAAAATTAACCATCCCGAATAAAAATTTGACCGAATTCACCTGGACCAATGAAAAATCAACCTTATTCAACCTCATTGAGAAAGTTTTCGATCAAATTCATCAGAACCAATCAAAATCCAACCAATTTTACCTGATCGAGTCAAAAATTGACCTCATTCAACTTCACCGAGGAAATTTTGGACCAATTTCACCTAAATCACCCAAAAATCATCAATGCTGAGGAATAAATTTGACCAAAACGCCCAAAAATTACCCAAACCAACCAATCCTGAGGAAATAATTGACCAAATTCACTTGGACCAATGAAAAATAGACCTTATTTGACCTCACCGAATAAATTTTGGACAAAAACCACTTAAAACTAATAAAAATTGACCTCATTCGACCCTACCGAATAAATTCCCAACGAAAAAGCCTAAAAAATATTACCGCTTAAAAAGCTTAAAAAATTTTCCCAACTAAATACACAGGAAAAAAGTAACCTCTCTTAATCCTATTCCGTAAAATTTCACCGATGAAATTAATCTCATGACATAATTTGTGTGCAAAATAATTTTCCTAACTAAATACATAGGAAAAAAGTAACCCAAAATTAAGTACTATTACCTAATGATGCAATTTATATATATTTTATATATTTATATATTTATATATTTATATATTTTTTAGATTATGAACAATCAAAGCATATTGAGAACATTGTTGAGCGAAAAAACGGTAAACTATTGATTTTCATTATAACTAATTAATAGTTTTCAGGTTATCAACAATAAAAACGATAAACGAAATGTGAATTCGACAAGTTTAATGATGGATAATATAAATTTGGTTTTATTATTTGATGGTTATTAATTTTATTTTAGAATTATAATAATTCAAATCAAGGTGTAAGAGGTATCAACAGAAAGAATTTAATTAAAGTAAATTTTTTATAAACATTTAATAGTTGTTAAAATTATTTATTTTAGAATTATGTTGCTTCTGTTGTTGCTGCTCCTATTTATGATAAAAATTAGTTTTTTATTTTACAATTTATTTTATGTTAATTTTTATATGAAAGTTTTTTAAATGTATTAAACTTTTTTTCCCCAGAATGTTATACAATGTACAAACATTATTATGCAAATCTGACTCATACAGCGACTTCAATAGTACTATGGAGAAATACTATGCACAAGCTTTTTATGAATAAAATTATTACATAAGTCCATCATGTAGGTCTATAGGAATAGGTGAATATTTAGACTTTTAAAGGTTGCATGCAGACCACTTAGGGCAGTTTACAATAAATAAGAAAAAATTATTAAGGATGATATTAGATAAAGAGATAGATGGTTCACCAATGAAAAAACAAAAAGAAGATGCTATCTCAGATGAAGAAATGAAGATAATATCTCAGGTAATTGAAGATGATTGGACCGATTTTCAAATCATAGATGAAAACGATGAGGAAGATATTTTCATGCAAAGCTTTATGGATGAAGAAGAAACACACGTTGGTGGCTTCCTCAATGAAGATGTGACAATAGAAAGTGACTTATATTAATGTCACCAGATATATAAAATAAATTTTTCAAGGTGGAATACGAGAGAAATCGTTTTATCGAAAACTCCTTGATTGATCAGTTATTCAAAGTTATTGAAGAATTAAAAAATGTCAAGATTCAATTTGGGATAAATCTTGAATTCGAAAAAGAAGACGAAACAAAAACTTGTATATTGTCTAATAGAGCTGTTGCTTTAAGTGATTCTTTTTTTGAAGATGGAATTAAAACAGTTAAATTAGAAGATAGCTATGCGAAGCGAGCTCGGATCTAGTTGGATATTTAGTCACATATTGGAAATAAATTTTAAAATCACAAAAGTATCAGATATTAGCCAATTATCTGGATATGGCTACATTCCAACACCAAATTACTTGGAAAATAAAAACGCCGTTCTAAATATTCAGAATAATGACAATATGCGTTTCATATACAGTATCCTAGCAATTTTTAAAAATACATAGATGGAATAAAATCAGAATTAAGCGTCAAAATATAAAGAATACATGTCCGATTTTGTATTTGATGAAAGTTACATGCCAATGAAGCTTGCAAATATACGAACACTTGAAAAACAGAACCCAGGCTTATCAATCAATGTTTTCTCAAGGAATCCTCAATCAGTTGAGGACGAAAATAGTGTTATCATGAAGCTTTCATCCAAATAGGGATTCTCCACAACCCCTGGGTGGGGAAGCTAGTAAATATTGGTTTCATGCTGACATAGCTTTTGTGGCGAACTGGAGCATATTTCAATACAAGTACTTCAGGTGATGTATAGATAGTTTTTAATTTTAGGAAGGTTGGCATAAATTAGAAGTCCATATTATTCAAAATGCCAGTGCTTTAAAATTTGAATTTTTAATAACTTTTGAAGGGTCTGCTAGACAATGAATTTAAGTAAAAAGCAATGTGCGCCTTTACTTTGCGCGACTACTGATATCAACTTTGTTTTTAAAGGATGGAAAATTCGCATAGGAGAATGAGAAAACTATTTACAACATTTAAATATTGATTACATAATCCTTTTAATTAAAACGTAATCGGTTATTTAATCAAAAATAATTAAATTTTCAAACATCATTTTAACAGGGAAGGATAATTTATAATTTTTATTTTCACTTTTTTCGGCCGTTGCAAAGTTTAAGTTTTTAATTGAATTTCTTATTTCATATTTCAAATTGTCAATTTGTATGTGGGAATAGTTTTTCTAAGATTTTTAGTTTTTGGAAGTTGCTAAATTTGTCTTTTTAAGTTTAATTTTAATTTTATTTTAAACTTCTGTAGTCAATTTTATATATTGACCATATTTTAATCTATAATAAATTTTCTTTATTATACTTGCATGTATGTATGTATATAAATGCATTTTGTAAAAAAACACTTTTATAAAAAAAACAATAACTGTACAATATGGTTAACAATATGGCAATATGGTTACAATATGGCCTATTTAAACAATATGAAGAATCAATAAAGAAACCGATTATGGATAAATTGATACTGAGATTTGGTGCCCTAAAAGAGAAACATGTGGATTGTGTGGAGATCTTTGAATAAAAAGCAAGAGATGACATATTCAATGAATATAAAAATTTGCTTTTCAAGTCCATATCATCATAATAGTAGAACGTCAATTGAGAACGACTAGAGTTTATGTCAATGCAGCATTAAAAGATAAAATGAATACAAATTTGTCAGAATTAATACCAGAAATCGAATAAACTCTAAATGCAAAAGGCTAGAAGACTTTGGACATAAGTCCAGCAAAAGTGATATTCAATAAGAAGATACATAGAGAACGATGGTTCAATAATAGAGAAAAGAAGAAAGAATCTGAAGAGTTAACACCAATACAGTGACATTTTTAAGTTCGAGACAAGATACTAATCAAGGTAGAAAACAAATCAAAAGACAAATTTATATACATTTCCATATGAAGTGATAAAAAAGATTCATTAAAGACGATACGTGCTGAAAAGTTCAGAAGGCAAGATGATCGAAAAAAATGGGTAAAAATTTAAAAAAAATTTAAAGTCGATTCATAGATTTCAAATGCCTGAGAGAAAAATATTACATAAATATTATTTTAAAATTTATTTCTGAAACTTTCAAATATTATTGAAAAAGTGAAAATAACTTTTCAAAATTATAAAAAATCATGTTATGGATTTAAAATATTTTAAAGTCAAAAATACATATTTTATATTATGTAAAATTATAAAAGTAAAAAAATTGTTTAATGAAAATATGATATATAAAATATTTTAAAAAGGAAAATCGATATTTTTAAAAAATATATTTGATAAAAATTTCTCAGATTATTTGTTTGAATACTGTGAATTGTTCTTCGGTGGTTTTCATTTTAATAAAAAAACTTGTAGTAATCAATAAAACATTTTGAAGAGTTATGAGATTTGGAATTTAACTAATAATTACTAATAATATTAATATTATTTTTATTACTATTATTAAACTAATCTTAAGCTAATCGATAAATTCAATTATGAACGGACTACGGTCAAATACTAGCCATCACTACATTTGCGATTTGAGACCGGGTGTGAACGATTGAAATAAATGCACTTTAATTTTACATGTTAGAGTAAATAATACTAAGAATGATAAAAACTGTTATTTAAAAAATGTAGGATAATAATTTTAAATGATATTTGAGAGATAAGATTGATTAAATTAATTATAATTAATTATTTTATGTTATAAAATTGTATGTTTGTTTGTATGTCAGAAAAAGAACGATATTTAGGACGTTTTGATGATGTAATTACCAACATTATCATATAGGTGTTTACCATATCTGATCCTACCATTTAAACACATATGATTGTTGTTCACATGTTGATATCACTTTTTATTATATTTTTATTATTACATACCATGGTTACTACGCCCAATTGGCAAAAAATTAATAAACCTCAGAGCACATTTCAAGTATGAGGAGATGTTGATATATTTTTGAAGGAAACGAGAAGATTGTTGGAATTATCTAAAATTACAGAGGAAATGAAAAATTGTTCATTTTAGCGTTTTTGTATTCAGAAGCAGTTCAAAATTTATGAAAACACCATTTGAGATAATTATAAAGAAAATATTGAAAAAGCTTTATAACCGAAGACAAGTTTAGTAAGGAATTTGAAATTTTTACTTCATTACAAAAGAGAAGAAGAATCATTAGAAAGAAAGGAAGAGGGTAAAAGAAAGGAAGAGGGTTAAAGAAAAGAAGAGGGTAAAAGAAAGAAAAAGGGTAAAAGAAAGGGAGAGGGTAAATGATGATAAATGATGCTAATGATAATTATCTTTGACAAGATCAAAAACTTAACTGATGACATTTTACATCACAAACTAACTAAGTAAGCATTGATGATTTTTATTATGAACTAATCGTTGAAAAGTATTAATACGTAATGAGAACTAAAAATTCAAGATGTTAATAATTTGGATAAAGCCAAAGATGTTTTATCAAAAATGGATGATATAAAAAAGAGATGGAAAATGATCAAGCTGTAGCATCAATTCTCAGAAAATCAAATGCAGGAAGTATTAAGAAAATAATGGATTCAGATAATACAATTTTCAATTAAAATCCAATCTACAAAATAATAATATTAATTAATTTAATTTGAATAGAGATAACAAACAGATCCTGGAAATTTCGACAAAATGAATATATGAAAAATAGAAGATTTAGTTATTTTAATTCTAAATTTGATTATAAATTCAGAGTTTCCAACAGAATATACTAGTTTTGTAGGAATTAAGAACATATTTAGTAATTTTGTCCAAAACTGAAATGTAATTTATGCAACAGACGAGAACATTTTTGAAGTTACTGCTGGTTTCAAGATAAAAGATATTTGAATGATGAAAGAAATTCTTGAAATAAACATGAAAGATCGAGATTTTAATGCGAGACCTCCCATCTTGAGGGAGACCATCGAAGCTATAAATATGAGTTAGTTATTTGTTCAATTGATAATGTTGGTAATATGAATGGATATAGTGTGTTTATTTAATAAATGTAAACGGACAATTAATGTAAATTGTGACCATTAAATTGGAAAGAAGCAATAGTATATCTTGATGACATTCTTATTTTCGCTAAAACTAAAAGATTAAAAAGAGTTTATAAACGAATTTTAGATCCCAATTTAAAGTTAAATCCTAATAAATGTGAATATTTAAAAAATGATAATTATCAATAAAACGGATTGTGTACAGATAAGAATAAAATTCAAGAAGAAATGGATTTTCAACCACTAAAAAGCATAAATTAATTATAAGGCTATTTAGAAATAACGAATTATTATAGAAAAGAGGTTAAAAATTATGTACAACATTCCAGAGTACTTAAACAACTATGCGGGTCTAAAAAAGTGAATTGATTTGGACTGAAAAATGCCAAAATAGTTTTGATAATTAATAAAAACAATTAACAAAAATTCCAATCTTGGGTTTTGTAGACTTTACTAAGGTTTTCATTTTAGATAATGATGCAAGTTTTGACCAAATAGGTGCAGTTTTATTATAACGCAATCATTATTGATTTGGGCGTGTAATTGATTATGGATTTAAGTTGATTATCAAACACGAGTTAGATTATTGCATAACTAAGGAAGAATTCATTACAATAAAAAACATTGTTATTTATTTATTATTTATTTCAGCATTTCAAGCACTATTTATATGAAAAGGAATTTTTAATTAGAACGGATCATAAAGACATTATAATATACCTATACGATTACTATATCAATGTTCTAAACCAAGAATGGTTGATATATTAATAAATAATTATATTCTTGTAGAACCCTATAACATTATTCATATGCAAGGTGTCATAAATATGATGAAATGAACAAAAATATAGAACATTTAGTTTGAACCAGAGTTATTCCATGTCGTATGACATGTTAGTATGGTATTTTATACTTAGATTTGTTCACAACAGGATAATTAGTAATACTTGGACTAAAAATGTAAATTTTCATTGATATGTGGATAACATTATTTCAAATTTATTTAATTTTATTTAAAACATTTAGGAAATTAAGAACACAGATGCAATACAAGTACAAACCAACTTCACTTAAATAAAAAAATATTTTAACGTCACAGTCTTAAGCATGGCTGAACGTTTTGAGACGTTTTTGACATGATAATCGAAAATCGAAAAGAGAAATTCCAAAAATATGTCTAGGAAAGAATTTAAATCATGCAATGAATGTTAAATGAAACATGAAGATCCTAAAAAAGGAAAAATTAAAACAAAGAATTTGTCAATAGAATCCTGAAAAAACTAATTAAAATGGCAAAAGAACTCTGAGGAAATTAAAAATATTAAAAGAGACATATTTTCTTAAAATGTTGACTTTATTTTAGTCGATAATATTTTCAGGGCAAAAGAAGACAATATCTGGATTCTATTTGATAGAAAAGTTGGATTTATCAAAAAAATTCAACATAGTTTATATAATTCAAGAATTAAGAAAGTATTTAATTTTATTCGAGAAAATTTTAGAAAAACAAATACTGTGAAAATAGTACTGTGAAAAAGCTCTTGCAGGAAAATCGAAAAACGATAATAAAACATTATGTGATTAAGATATCTTTAGGAATGTCTTTATTAATTTATTTGAATCACTGAAAAGAACATTATCAGTAAAAGTTTATATCGCGCCATTATTTATCAATTTAGTAAAAATATTTCGGTAAATGCTGTAAAACATCAGGATGAAAAAAGAGCATCACAAGTAAATGTTGAAATATGTTGAAATACTGTTGAAAATTTGGGTCTGCAAAAACTTAAAATTGTGATCGAAGTAAGGTGTTTAAGTCTAATGTAAAAATTGAACTAGCAAAGAAATATGGAAAAGAAATGCAAATCTAATCGATATCAGTAAGTAGATATGAACTCATCAAACCAGGGCTCCTCGAGGGAGTACCCCCAAAACGCCTGACAAAAATTTTTAAAGATGCGATGAGTCTTCGGGGTGTTGCATCAAAAATATATTTTAATTCATTTTTTTCAAATTTTTTTTCCTCAAGGTCAAGGGTAGTATCTCCCTCCGCATTCATGGACACACAATACTTCACAATGTTTTTGTTTATTTGAACACAATTTTGTTTTTTGAGAAAATTATTGTATTTTTTACAAATTATTTATATTTATATATTTATTATATTTATACATATATAAATTATTTAGTTATTTATTATTTTTTATAAAGTTTTTAAAAAAGCTTTGATACAAATCTTTATGTTTTTTTTATTATTTTTGATAACAATTCTATATTTCGACTTTGTCTTCTTTAGTTCTTTACTTTTTAACCATGTCACTCTAAATATTATTCAGTGACATTCAGTCTTTATTTAAACTGCTCACCAATTGCATTTCTTTATTCTTTCTGCATTTCAATTGGATTATAACAAATGATTTAAAATTTCTAATTATAGAAATTATTAATGTATTAAAAATAAAGAAATCAAATATTAAAAAAATATCTAATTCAGAAAAATTATTACATTAAATGTTTTTGTTTATTTGAACACAATTTTGTTTTTTGAGAAAATTATTGTATTTTTTACAAATTATTTATATTTATATATTTATTATATTTATACATATATAAATTATTTAGTTATTAAAACAGTATTTAGATTTTAATTAGTTTTGTATATTTATATGGGCGGTAGACTTATTTATAGATGAAAATTTAGCAAAGGCGGTCGTTGGAATACAAAAGATTTAATGCCACTGGTATATTATGTAATACAAACTAAAACGAATTGTTTTCAAAAAAACGTTTTCATTTTTTCATAAATTTTCGATTTTATCTTCTTTAGGAGTTGTGATTGATTTATTCAATTTTAAGGTTAATATCAATATCTTTAAAATAAAATAATTTTATCCAAATTTTGATTGGATAATATTATTAAAAATAATATTAATATCTGGTTTAAATGTTTTGATTAAATTTCTTCCTTTGTTTTTCTGTGGAGTGTTGATATATAGTAGGAATCTATTAATTTCTATTATATAATATTGTAGTTAGAATGAATATTATGATCGTGTATGAAATGGTTAAATACTCCACAATCATTATGTTTGATGTATTATTCTTTGGTTTTTTAGTTGAATTCTTAAGGGTGTTTGTGTTTTAATATAATTCAAGATGAAAATGCATTCTTTGAATTGTAAATAATATTCTGCATCAATTGACAAATTTAAGTGCTCCTCTTATTCCAATTTCTAAAAATGTGGTCATGTCATTGGTCATTAATAATTATATGGGTTCAATTTACACATGCTATAACATAAAATATTAGTAGGAAAGCTTTTCAATTGGATGGTTGGAAAGAAATCTGCAAATATGAATAAGACATTCATGATGTAAATCAACATGAATTTTAATAAACACTTGCATCCAGGAAAATTACTTTACTAAAGTATTTTCATAATTGTGGTATTTTTGTTTATCCAGTATTTATAAGCTGATAAAATGATAAGCTGATAAATTCCTAAATATTCCAAAAAAAATATTTGATGATATGGTGGAGATTGTGAAAAACATCTGGTAGCCGAACATTTATTTACAAATGAAATGACAATTATTATTCGCCCGTGAAGTTGTCATGAAGGCAAACAAGTTTATCGTTTGACATATTTTAATGTTAGAAAAAACAATTTCCTGGGTTTGTGTTATTTCAATTTTCTATTGTCTATTTATTCATGTAGTAATGTTACACAGTGTTTTTTTTAAATATTTTTAACTGCCTTTAATAATTTAAAACTGCAGTTATTTATTAAATATAAATACGTAATGTAAAATTTTTTATACAAATTTATAAATTGAAATTTACTGCAATGTAAATGTAAAATTTTGGGAAATTATTTATAAAATTTTTATTGATTTTTTAAAAAATAATTTTAAATTTTTTATAAATTAAATAATTAATAAAGTATACTTTTTTTAATGACTTGCTTAAATAAATTATATAAGGCAATTTGGGCTGAAACGTTCTGAAAGCAAGAAGAATTTTAAAGAAGAATTATTTGTGTATTAATAAAGTGTTGAATTGAAGTTCTTATTTTAATTGAATTAAATGAAGCAAACTAATAAATCAAACAATCAGTGTAGATTAATACCAAGAAAATTGGTAGATATTTCTGATTGAAAATGTTAACATTTTAGAAAAAACAATATTATTTTGGATTTTGCTGCATGCCCTTTTCATTGAATGTAAATTCAAATGTTTTTTTTTGCTACTCGGTATTTTTTACGTTATTTGACTCCATCTTGTTTGAGAATGGCACTAATACTGTAGATGGAACACATATTGTCAGTAATCTAAACCTTTATTGTAGATTTTATTTTTGAGGTTTGTAGCCGCCATTTTGATTTTTTAAAACTAAACATAGCCGCCATTTTGATTTTTTTAAACTAAACATAGCCGGCATTTTGATTTTTTAAAAGTAAACATAGCCACTATTTTGATTTTTTAATAAATGCAATAGGTATGCAACTCAGATGCAACACACATACACCGAAAATTTTAGACTGTCAATCTAATGTAAAATATAGAGACTCCCGTTGTCCCTTGCAAAATAAATTTATTTAATTAAATTAAATTTAATTAAATTTAATTTTATTAAAAAGATTTCCTCTCCATTGAAATGAAAAACTTTAAATTTCCTTTCAAAAAATATTAAATTATTCGCCAAAAAGATTTTTTTTTGAATTTCCAG
>MQRL01514749.1:830-11238 GCA_001938525.1 Dugesia japonica
TATTATTATTATTATTATTATTATTATTATTATTATTATTATTATTATTATTATTATTATTATTAACATTGTTAACTTATATTATTAGAATTATTATGAATTCGTATAAACAAAATGAAAGAAGATTTATTTCAACTATGAATGCTGTAAGATTTTTATTATTTATTATTAATTAATTAAATATGTTATTTAGAATTTTAACGAAATGAGACATGAAGGTGAAGGATCTCGGATGTTTGTGAATGGAGATTCAAGTAAGTTTTTTTTATTATGTTTTTTAAAATATTTTTTATGAGTTAAATTTCATTAATTGTTATAACTAAAGTTTTAAAAACTATAATGAAAAACAAATATTCTATGTCACGTTTTATGATATTTTCCGTGATATGATATTATTAAGAAATGGTCTATGTTTTATGAAGAATAAATGCTCTATGTTTTTTAAATGACAAAGTTCTATACTTTTATCATTTTTCTGAGAAAATTGCATCGCTAATATGTTTTTATAAGAAACTTTCATCACCAATATGATTTACTTTAGAAAATTGCTTCGCGAATATGTTTTACTATGGAAAGTTGTGTCGCTAATGAGATTTTTTATTAAACATTGCAACTCTAATGTGATTTTCTATTAAAATTGCAACATTAATGAGATTTTCTATTAAAAATTGCATTGGTAATGATATTTTGGATTTAAAATTACCACTCTTATATGTTTTTTTATGGAATATATCATAGCTAATATATTTTTTAAAGAAAAAATTTTATTAAAATAATTATGTTATTATTATTATGTTATTATTAAATTATTAAATCCTTTTAAAACATCGCAAATTATACAAACATTGCGCAAGTGCTAGTCACAAGGGTGACTGTCATAGTATCATGAAAGATTACTATTTCCAACGGTTTTATGGAAACAATTATTTTGTGTGTCCTAATTGTAAGGTATTAGGTTTAGGTGACTACTTAAGGTTTTATAGGACACTTAAGAAACACTTGTCTTGTTTTAGTTAAAGTAAGAAGAATATATTAAAATCAATATTAGATATGCAGATGGATAACGAATATTTTGAAGCATCAGTAAATAAGATAATTAAGATGGAAAAAATAGCAGTTAAGGATGAATCAGTTGAAATAATGTTTATTGAAGATGATGTTGAAAAAATAATAATCAAGGTTGGACCAGTGGAAAAATTTTATATGTTGTTGAAGAAATCATCAATTTAGAACCGGAAGAAGAAATATCGAATATTTTGCAGATACATACAGATTGTACAAATATTGTACAAATACTGAAGATGCAATCAATCTTGAATTTAATGATTGGAACAGTTTTGAAGTATTTGATGAATTTGATGAAGAAGGTATCTTGTTAAATGAAATCATCGATATGGAAGAGGAAAATAATCAAGTTGGTCAATCAATAATGAATAGTGATGACAACAGCATGTTACAACTATTTATGGATGCAGAAGAAGCGGAAAGTAATAATCAACTTGGTGTATCAGCAAATAATACTGTGGATGATGGAGTAATTATAAAATTGGATTTGTATCGCTGTCATAAGGATACTTAAAATAGATGTTTCAAGATGGAATTGTTGTGAAAAATTGTTACTAGAAGCTATAATAAACAAATTATTTCAGACAATAGAAGAAATGAAACAAGTTAAAATTCAATTTGGTGGTGCATGTTAAATTCAAAAGGATAACAACAACTGCTGATGGAGAAGAAGAGGAGCTTAAAACCTTTAAAATGTCAAATAGAGTCGTTGCATTAACGGATAACATTTTTGAAGATGAGATCAGCTAATTAAATGAGAAAATAACAATACGAAGCAAACTAGGCTCCAGTTGGATGTTGAATTGAATACTGGAAATTATTTTCAAAATTACAAAGGCTGGAAATATTTATCAACTTTTGGGAAAAAATTATATTTCAACAACAAAAGATTTAAAAATAAAAAGAGCAATTGGAAACATCAAGAACTATGATAATTTCTGTTTTATTTACAGTATTCTTGCTGTTACTAAAAAAGATCAAGTTAGAGGAAAGCATAGAAACCGTGTAACATTATATAAAAAATACATGTCGGAGCTTATTTTTGATGAAGAGGATATGCCAATAAAACTAATTGATATACCAAAGTTTGAGAAGAATAATCCAGGACTATCCATCAATGTCTTATCATGGAATCAAGAATCAATATAGAATGAAGAAGATGGCATAATATTGAAATATCCAAATTTGGATATAATACATCGTTGAAAAGTGCTAGATGGAGAGAAAATATATCTGTTATTAATAGAAAATGACAACAGATTTTATAACACCGCAGTAATGTATCTAAATCACCTAATGAACAAGTATAATAAAAAACAAGGTGTTCGTATTCAATCAACATGGTGTGCTAACTGTCTCAATGAGAAGCATGAACCAATTTGTGAAAAAATCAAGACAGGTACCACAATTTATACGATGCCAACAGAGAAGAACTTGATTTTTAAGGATTATTCAAAATTTTAAGACCGTTATTTGTGATATATGCTTACTTTGAGTCAGTTTTACCTCCAGACCAGAAGCATTTCCAGAAACATTTACCCGTTTCAGTTTGTCTGTTGTTGATAAATAATTCTTCCAACGAAACAAAATACAGACAGTTTATTGGAGATGACTGTGTGTATAAATTTTAAAAGTCTGTGGAGGAAATAAGAGAAAACATTGTGTTTACTTATTTTGAACCAAAAGGACAAAAAAGGATCAAGATAAAGAAATCAAAGCTGCAAAAATTTGTTACTTATGCAAGAAGGAAATAAGAGATCCCGTTCGTGACTATGACCATTTCACAGGGAAATATATATAGGAGCAGCATGCAATCAATGGTCTTTCAGTGGTCTTTCATAATTTACGAGGATATGATCTTCATCATATCCTCAAGTATGGTATTAATAAGTTCAAGAATTTGGCAATATCATGCTTCCCAACAAAATCAGAAAATTTCTATGTTTAATTGTACGGCAAAATCAAATAACAATTAAATTCATCCTCAGCTATCAGCTCATTAATTTCTCATTGGACTCTGCTTTTAAATCCTTAAAAGCTACACTTTTGACTACAGAGAAGTGTAAGAATTATATTTTATTACTAAGTCTAAGGGGATATTTCCGTACAGTTTTGCAAAGAGCTTACATGTTCTTGAAAAAACAAAACAAATTCCACCAAAATGGGAGGAAGTTAGCAGGGAAGAGTATGAGAAACCATTATCGATGTGGGAAATATTCAGTTGCACAGATTTGCTGGACTATATGATGTTATATTTAAAGCTGGATATGTATTTATTAGCTGACTTTTACCAGCGATTCCTTGCAAAGTCTTTAGCACACAATAATTTGGAGCCGTTGAATTTCTTTGAAATACCTGGAATGTTAAGGGCATCTGCGCTGATGTCATTAGAAAAACCAATGGAGTTGTTCCAAGATAACGATATGTATACCTTTTTTGAAGGAGGTATAAGACGAGGGTTAACATTCGTTAACAAACACCATGTCGTCACTAGTGAAAATGTTGATCTTTTGTATATAGATATTAATAATCTATGTGGTTGGGCACTTAGTCAAAAGTTGCCCTTTGTTAACTTTGAATGGATCTATGATGGATTAGATAGGATTTTGGAAAAGTGTAAAAATGCAGACCTAGATTCATTACCATATGGATACACACTAAAGGTGGACATGGTGATTCCTGCAGATACTCCAAGAACAATTACGTAGTGTGCTGGAGATTGCTGCAGATGTATCTAAGTTTAGGAGTTGAAATAACAGAAGTTTCTCGGAGAATTGAATTCAGTCAGACTTCAATTTTCGAGAATTATATTAACACCAACACAATTCTAAGATCAAAGTGTGTTACGGAATTGAATAAAAATTATTATGGTAAGTCAGTGGAGAATCTTAAAAACAGGATCAATCCGCGATTAGATAATTCGGCAAAGAAGCTGATTACATATACAGCAAAAACCGGATTTATGAAAACTATAAAAATTGATAATGATTTGATAGCAGTTCTTCTCAATAAGGACATAGTTTGTTTAGATCTTCATATCTACATAGGACTTGACCTCTCAAAATTGAGAATGTAAAAACTTCAGTAAATTAAGTTGGCCAAGTACAGGAAGGAATTTAAATGTAAAATTAATATTGTAGCCAGTAATACAGATAGTTTTTTTCTAGTAATAGAAAATACTAAATTAGAAAAAATAACAGCAATTATGGTGAGAGATCAGCTACTTGATACTTCAAATTATGATAAAGATCATTCCTTTTATATTAACAGTATGAACTCAGTTATAGGGAAATTTAAAGATGAGAAAAAAGGAAAGAAATATCAAAAATAAGTATTTTTGAGGCCGAAATGCTAAAGCCTGCTCGGAGATAAGAACAACGTGAGAGCCAAAAGCATATCATTAAAGAATACAGAAATATCTCACCAGTCTTACCTTGACTATTATAATGAGTACAAATCGGTCTCGGTAGAACAATTTCGAATAACCACCAAAAATCATCAATTATATAGTATAGAATCAAATAAATTAGCACTGGCAAACACAGGCGATAAGCGAGTATGGGTAGGTAAGACTAACAGTGCCCCATATGGTCATTACAGTAATTAAAAGTTTTTCCCATAAAACCTTTCATTCGATCCAGACTGGTCAAGAACAATGGTATTTATTTATTTGTTTATACATGTTATTTAATTTATTTTTATTTAGATTATACTGATAATAACATATAACAATGTGTAAAAAAACATTTTTAAGAATTATTGTTGTATATTGGTGAATAAAGTATGTAATTATTTGTTTTTTTTAACTATTTAATAATCTTTTAGTTTTTTATTAGTTTTTTAATTATTTATAAGGTTTTCTTTTATTAAAAACTTGTATTAAAGAAGAAGAAAAGAAATCTAGTTGTTGTAATAACAATACATGTTTCTCATGTAAATAGTTTTTTTCTAATTATAAATGCAATACGTAAGCAACAGAGACGCAAGAGGAATGCAACACACATTCAGTGAAAATCACGTGCCTAAGAATTTTATTTAAAAAAATTAAAATTAATTAATTTTATTTAAATTTTAGTCTTTCCGAAACATAAAAAGAGTATTCAACAACTTGCAATAATGTCAAGACTGCCCAATATCTTTGACAAATAAAATATCGCTAAAATATAACAATAATCTAAAAAAACATATCCCTCCCACTTAGGATAACTATAAAAATAATACAAAAATAAAATACACCGTAACTATGCAAATAAACCTTATATTACTAGGTTGTTATGTAAAAAACCCCTAT
The DNA here is from genome assembly GCA_001938525.1 of Dugesia japonica. Lineage (NCBI taxonomy): Eukaryota > Metazoa > Platyhelminthes > Tricladida > Dugesiidae > Dugesia > Dugesia japonica. The sequence goes on from MQRL01514749.1 coordinate 6,187, forward strand.
TCTTTACTTAACCCTCTCCACTCTTAAACCTTTTTCGCTCTTTAACACTCTCCACTCCTCAACCCTATACACTCATATACCCTATACAGATAACCTCTATACAGATATCAAAATATTTACTTATAATTTTTATATAAACTTATTAGTTATATATGGAAAGGTTCCATGAGTTTATGATTTTTATAAAAAAAGTTCTATGTTTTATCATTTTATTCTCGGAATAGTTCTCAGCTAATATGTAGTTTTTTATTAGAAATTGCACCGTTAATGAGATTTTGTATTAAAACTTTTAACACTAATGAGATTTTTTATTAAACATTGCAACATTTATGAGATGTTTTATTAAAAGTTCAACTATATTGAGATTTTTTTAAAATATTACAACGCTAATCAGATTTTTTGTTAAACATTGCTTCACTAATGAAATTTTTTATTAAAAATACAACTCAGATGCAGCACAATTGCAACACATCAACACGTGCCTGGGAATTTTTTTAACTACTCAAATCATGAAAATATAGCATTAATCTACAGAAAATCTCTCCCACATAGCGTAACTATGTAAATAATACAAACTATACATGGGAACTAAGTAAATACCCGGTAACAATATAAATGATAAATTAATTTTTAAAAAATTTATATTTTATTCATTTCATATTAGCATAATTATGTTGGGGTGAAACACCTGAAAATAGAAAATATACCAGCCATAGGTAAACTCGAAATTCAAAAGAATGTCACAAGAAGGAAAACGAAGAATACAGACAAAATAAGTAGTTAGACCAGTTACCAAAAGGAATAATTAAAAAAAACCGAAATTTGGGAAGACACAAACAGACTGAGAAAACAAACAAAGGACAATTAATAACGTAGGAAAGTAATTCATTAACTGAAAGAAAGAAAGTTGAAGGAAATGAATATTCAACATATAGAAAATAAATTAAAAGAATTAATTAGTAGAAGAAAACAGAAAAAATTAAATTAAATTTAGATCAGAAAAACAAAGAAATGAACATAAAAATAAATTTTATGAAGAAAATAAAATAAAATAAAATAAATATATTTATTTATTTAAATAAAATAAAATAATTTATTTATTTAAATAAAATAAATTATATAAAAAAATGATGGACAAGAAAAAATTGGGAAATTCAAAAATACAAGTTAGAAAATCGTAACAAGATCCAGAAAGAAGTTATAAGGGTCTGAATGTTGACCAATTGAACTCCTGTAATTTTGGAATTCCAAAATTCTACCCAATAAGAAGAAATCATGTGATAAATTTAAAATAACCGGCCAATAAAAATGACAATAACTATTGACCAATAGAAAGAATAGGGGTGTAGAAGAGAACCAGTATAACTACTGATGCGATTTTCATCAAGATTATTACAAACTTTAAGCCAGTTTAGCAAATTCAATCTAATTTGTCAAATTTACCAGACCAGTTCAACTTACCAAATTACTGAAATCCAGATTTCATTGTAAAAAGTTTAGGAGCAAAGAATTCATCCAAAGATGAATTTAACGGTAATTTCTTGTTGTTAATTACGCGCAACGATTTTCGACTCATAAATGGAATATTACGGAGGACCTTTTGGAATCGATAATGGCTACCGTCGATGCTCCATTGCAATTATTGTGCTTGCTCCGGATCGAGAGTCAGGTCATATTAGTTATATTAATTCCCAAATTTATTAAATTGATGTGTAACAAGTAAATTTTGACATCTTTAATATAGTTTACGAGTTCAATTATTTTTTTCTCATTTAATTCGGTCTAAAATCATATGATTATGGATTTCAAATAAAAATTGTTATAGAAACGACTTAAAACCCAAATTGGTAAAACATCGAAACTAACATCAAAATGGTTCCACTAATAAAATCTAAGAATAATGATGTAAGCTGAAAAATACTATGTTAAAGTTTGATATTAAATCGCTAGGACTAAATTTCGAGTGAGAACCATAAGAAGATCTGGAGTTTTGGGGACACCAGATTAAATTCATTTTGGGGTTTACTAGGCCGACCACCTTAAGCTTAATTATTAAAAAATCAACCCACCTAGATGAAACCCCAACAATTATAATAATTACAATTATGATAATAAGAAATTAAAAAATCAATAATTATATTAATTACTTAATTTTGTATTATCATAATTGTAATTATTATAATTATGACAATATGAATTAGCATTCTTAATTTCAAATACATTTATTATATTGAAATTAAAAAACAATTAATATATTTATTGATTTTTTAATTTCATATTTGCTTAATTGCATTTAAAATTAAAAATGGAGAATTTTAAAATGGTGAGTTTATTTCTTTTATACGTTAATTTAATGCAAATTTGGGTAAATCAAATAAAAAGTTCAATTATTATATGGTCAATTATGTTTAAAGGTTCCATAGTAATATGGTCTATGATATTTAAAGGTTTCTTAGTAATATAGTCTATGATATTTAAAGGTTTCATAGTAAAATGGTCTATGATATTTAAAAGTTCAATTAATATGGTCAAAATGTGTCAAAGATGTTTAATATGAGCTAAATAATATTTAAAAAATCTCATCTATTGAATAAGTAACAGCTGCCTTAGGATTCCTGACCATTTTGTGGATCTGAGTCTAGTCAACTATTGACGATGATGACTGATTGTTTTTAAGACAATTGTAGTGGTGTTCAATTATGTCTAAATGTGAACGGATGGAAGCACTGCTACTGGAGATGCACATAGTTAAAACTACGCAAGCTAATCGATAAGTTCAATTATGAACGGACTCAAATTGGATGCTAAAGACCTTAATAGATTCGCTTCATCGGACTATACATGTCGGAGAAGGTAATGTAATTGTATGGAAGGAAAACAAGACAGTTACTGAAACAATGAATTATAATAAATATTAATAATTTATTTCAACTAATTAACTTAAAAAAATTAATTAATGGCTTATTCCTTAAATACCTTTAATCAAATACCTTTGAGCATATGTATTTAGATTGTTCCATGTCATGATAATTATAGTGACTCTCCCATTCTTTGCAAAAAAAGAAGACTGCAGCATCCCATGCTAAATATATAGGCTCCCCATTCTAAATATAGAAACTCCCATTACCATGCAAAATATAGATATTAGCCTATTTTCGAGTCTCCCCATACCATCCAAAATATATATATATTCCCCCATACCATGCTAAATATAGAGATTTACCCATACTATGCTAAATATCAAGACTGTTCTAAGCATATATATTTAGACTTTAAAAAAACTTTAAATTCCCAACAAAACTCCAAAAAAAATTTTAAAATTTAAATTACCCACAAAATTCCACTATTAATTAAAACAAAAAATTTCAACAATTAAAGCAAAATAATTAAATTAATTAAAACAAAATAATCAATTAATTAAAACAAAAAATCTAATTATAAAAAAATAGAAACCAATTATTTATAACAAAAAATTCCTTTATTTGAAACAAAATTTCTCCTTTAAAAAACAGATTAAAAAAAGATTCAAAAATGATTTTAAAAAAAATTCTAAAAAAGGAAAAAGAAAAAAAGAATAAAAAAATTGATCCCAAAAACCTTGCGCGATAACTGCTTTAAAAAATTGTGCTTAAGATTGTGCTTATGCGTTACTACCCCCTACTCTTGTCCTTTATAATTAATATTAGCAATCATTAATATTATTAATAGCTTTAAAATATGTACTTCTTGTAAATAATTAGTTTAAACAATATAAACAATGTTCTAAATAATTAAATTTTAAAATGATTAAATTAAGAATTAATGCTGTATATCAAATTATTGGTCCCAGTGGTTGTGGAAAATCATTGTTTGTATGTAAATTATGGAAATCCAATTTATTTAAATAAAAATTCAATTAAATTTACTGGCATAGAGGGGCTAATGAAGAGCATGGATTGACTCAATCACAGTTTTCTAATATAAAAATGACAATTGTAAATGGATTTGATGATAATTAGAGCAAGAGATTGAAGCCAGTTGGTTTAATTCTTGTTGATGATTTATACCAGGAAGTAAATAAGGAAAATGACTTTAACAATTTATTCACAAAAATATCAAGAAATTTTTATGTGACTGTGATTTTCATTACTCAAAATCTATTTCATCAAGTAGGTGGTCATAGAACTCTTAATTTAAATGTAAAATACTTGGTTTTATTTAAATTTTCTATCTTTTGAACCAAGCATATTTTTACAGCAAACCCTATACAAAATATGCTCAGAATTTTATTTTGAATTGAATTCTATCATTTCTAAGTCTATAGGATAAGTATCGGTCGAGAAAGTCATGGATGAAGATCAACTGTCCCAGTGCTGACATACTTTTATCTTGGAAATTAAAAATATTCATATAGCAAAGCATACATGAAAAATGTTTAGTTTTTAATTCTGAGTTCACCAATATTAAATTTAGTATTTTATCATAAACATTTCTCGAAAAATTAATTTCCTCTCCTCGGTTTTTTTAATTTCCTCTCCTTCTATTTTACGACAAAACCTTTACAAAATTTGTTTAGAATTTTATTCTGAATTGAATGCTATCATTTTAAGTGAAATGTAATAAGTATTGACTGAGTAATTTATAAAACAAGGTCACTGTGTCAGTGCTGACATACCATTTCTGAGAGAACCAATCATATTCATATAGCAAACCTTTTACAAAAAATGTACAGTTTTAAATTCGTAGTTCAACAATACCAAATTTTAAATTGTACAATAGAAATTGACCGAGAAATTTTGTTTCGAAAGTTTGAATTTTTGACCTTCCCGAGCAAAAATTCGACCGTTCCAACCCGAATTTGAAAAGTTTTTTCACGTATTCGTAACAACCAATGAAAATGCTTCAAAACACTGAAATTAGTAGAACAGTCAACGGCAGGGGGGCGGGGGTTATCGTGCTATTGATGACTTATCTACATACTAATACATAATTCTTTAATAAAGATTCGGTACACAAAAACTCGCTGAATTTGGAAAAGTGAGAGTTTACATACGGAGTGGGCCATGTCTTGTA
>MQRL01519963.1:544-14552 GCA_001938525.1 Dugesia japonica
ATAATAATATTTAGTTATCTCAATTCTTATTGGCTGAAATTATTAATTAATAATTATTTCCTCATATCTATTATATACTATAATTTATTCTTAATTAATTTATTTATTGATTTTGGATTATTTATTGAAATTATTGATGTTTATTTTACTTTAAAGAGTTATGATATTAATTTTGATTGGATTTTTTGATTTTTATGATTTGATTTTGATTTTATAATTATTTTAATTATATTTTAATTTATAATTTTAATTAATTAATTGATAATTATCTCCAATTTAGGTTAATTAATTGTTCAAAATTTGAGGTAATGAATTTTCATGTATATGAATTTATCTTTATCTTTTTGTTATTTTTATTTTTTTGAATTAATTTCTGAAATTTATGGGAAGATCTGATGGTATATTTATCGGCCATATTTCATGAACAATTTTTGATCAATTGTTTGATCAAATTATTCAACAATAATTATTGATATCATCAGATTATCCAACAATAATTATCCAACAATTATCCAACAATTATCCAACAATTTTTGATCAGATTATCCACAAAATAATTCTAAAACTTGTCCATCATTGTAATCGTAACAGCAATAATATATAAATTGTGTCAACTAAACCAAATCAATTTCTACATATATTTCTACCTGTATAATATATAGAATTCCTTTTAATGTATGTAATATAAAATTCTTTTAGTCCAAGTCTTTGGCTGAACCAGTTAAAAACTGGGACCTCTGCCCCCCTTTAAGACCTTGGGATGACAATTTTGCCTTCTATTGTCTAGAACCTACTAGTATCAAATACACTCTCAACGATCTGTCAGTCTCAGCTCCTGGTATTAAGAATATCTCATACCAGAATCTTATATCCGCAGACCCAAATTTGTTTTTTGAAACATTTAATTTTTAACAGAATTTTCGCATCCGGAATGACTCCAAATGGCTGGCTGATTTACTTAACTCTGATGATACCCAAACCTGACAAAGCTGATTACTAACACCTTATCTCATCTTGAAAGCCAATAGCCTTTCTTGACTGCCTCTACAAGCTCTTCATGGCTTGTCTTGCATCGCAGCTCTCAACTAGACTGGAAAATCTGAAGGGTGTTTTAAGTACAACCTTTGGCTGTGTTGCCTTCTTGATGAGCAGAACCGATATACAAAGTTCAACTTGCATATATCGTTCGTGGATATAGCTAACGCCTTCGAAAGTATCACCATCGAGTATATTCTTGACCTGATCACGCGTATCGAGGTCAGCGTAAAGGCTATCAAATTAATCAGAGGGCTATACTCTGACTTTTCACGCTACTATATCTGCAATGGGACCTCTTCCAATCTTATTTCTAATAAGACATTGCTGTCATCTGTCTATATTATTGTTTAATTTTGGAATCAATCCAATAATTAAACTTTTTCCAAAACTCATGGTACTGGTGTTAGATGTGCTGGAAACTCCATATATTGCTTAGCATAGCCTCTTCCAAGACTAGCTTACAGGATATGGTGGATCTCGCGGTAAAATTTGCTGACTGATCTTCTCTTGATTCTCGGTCGAGTAAGTGTGCCTATTTGCATTGCTCTGTACAAACTGCTCAAATAGCAGTCAATGGAGAACCAGTCCCAAAACTCCTCCATCAGGATTCCTATATATATATATATATATATATCTAGGATTGGACTTTAATCGTAATCATCTCCAAACTTCAACAGAAATGTTTGAGAAATCTGTCAGGAATCTTCAAAAGATAACGAATTCGGTTGTCTATTACTGACAGAAGATTCACGCATACCGAAAGTTAGTCACTTAAGGTTTACGTTAACATCCCGTTGGGAAAATTTGTCTGTAACGGCCACTCCAAAAATAGCGTAACTTCCAAGACCCAGGGTAATGATAAACAAATCCGTACATCAATAAGACAGATCCTTTCCGTCCATGGGCGAATACATTATGACTATCTTTATAGCTCCCAAAAATTAGGGGGGTCGGTCTAATTTCTGCAAGAGATGAGTATTCTGTACAATTTCTTGAACAAGCTTTCAAAATGCTTGTATGCCTATATGAGATTGTATGAGATGTTTCTAATCATGACCTGATTTATGCAGCTACTAAACACATGAAAAGTTTAAATGTTCTATTGACTGGCTCTCCTTCAAAACCACTAAATTAAAACTCAAAAACTGATGGTCCAAAGGTCATTATGCAATCTGATATCTAAGTATTGGGCTTAATCTGCAAGTAAAATTTAAGAGGAATGAACTGGGAATTTGCTTGCAGGTGATCGATTGCATCGATGAAGGAAATTATTTGATTTTCTTTAAGGACTGGAGAGCCATGAATAAACTGTTTCATGGTGCATTAAATTAGAAACACACTATGAAGTGGAATGGCTTGTTGAAAACTGGTGCGCTTTACAGTGCGATTGGTGCATCCCCACTTTCTACTAAACCATTTTATGGTTTATAAAACCTGATCATTGGCGGATCATTCATAGAGCAAGAACAAACACCCTTCCTGTAGGTAGCAATTACGATATTCCCTTTAAATCTTGCAGGAAGTGTTCTTTCCATTTAGACACTCAAACGCACGGTTTTTGTTACTTTGCACTCTCATCAGCATTCCGCACAGGGCGCCACAATATGGTGCTTAAGTTCCTTGCTAAGTTGATTAGAGCAAACACAATATTCAAAGTCATTGTCTATCGGACCTGTGACTTTGTTAACAGGACTGATTGCGTTGACTTGCAGCATATAAATGTAAGCAAGAAGAATATTAACCTAATTGGTGTGAAGACTCCTATCGAAACATCCGGTAATCTAAAATTAGTTAGGAACTCAAACATAAATAAATGCACACCACTAAAGGAGGACATTCAAAAAACCAAATTGAACAGTCCTTCAGACGATCTCAGTGGGGTGTCTGGGATCATGGTGTGTTGAAAATGAAACAGTGCTAAAATAGGTTGGGTTCCGCGCTAATGTAATTAGAAAATTTGATCTTGGCTCGATTAGGATTTGCATAGTCTTGTCGAATAGGAATTAGAATTTTCTTAAAGGACAAGCTGGCACTCTAGATCGCTCTAGATTTTCGACGGATCAACCGTCATCATCAGACGAAAATGAAAAAAATGAGTTTATTCAGTCTATATTATTTAAACAAAGATTAATGCGATTATACTGAATATAAGTTGAATATAATTCTTAATTATTAAAAATATTAATTTTTTAAATTTTAACAATTTTTCAAGAAAAAATTAATTTATATTCTAATAAAAAGTTCTTTCTATAATAATATTTTATTAAAATTAGTATTTTAAACTGATAAAATCAAATACGTTTTTCAAAAATATTCAAAATTCTTTAATTTTGTTGGGCTGAAACAACCTCGGGTAACATATGAAAAGCAGAGAAGGTAACAAATTAAAGGGTAACAATAAAATAAATAAGAAAATAATCAGAAATAAAAGAAATATTAATTGACGAAATAGTAGAGAAATGATTATTTAATAAAATCAAATGAAAAAGAATAATAAATTAATGAATAAACTAAAGAAAGATTATTGGGAAAAATGACGATTAAAACAAAAGCTATAACATAGAAGTTGGAAGGAAGCCATGTTGGATATCAATATTTATCATTTATATCCATGGTATAAAAGTAATACATCATAAAATAAAGTTTATAATTAATTGTGAATTAAAACAAATAAATAAATTCTGGATTAAATCGAAGGGTATTAGAAATAGTAGAAATCGTGAGAAATAATTAGTATTGTAAATATTATTTATTATAATAAAATCATATTATTATAGTGTTTTAATTAATTATTTAAAATTGTGAAATTATTATTATTATCGATAATGCATTAATGTACAGACTGGTCTTTCGACAAAATTAATTAAAAAATTAAAAAAATTTTTTCAATTTTCGAAATTTTAATATATTTTCATCTTTTTTATAGGTTTTGTATTTTATTTTTTTAAAATTTAAAATTTTTTATTATTTTATAGGTTTAGAAAATTTTTAAAATAATTTAAAATTATAAAATTTTGAATAATTTTGAAAAACGTCTTTGATTTTATCGGTTTAAAATTCTAATTTTAATAAAATATTATTAAAGAAAGAATTTTTTATTAGAATATAAATTAATTTTTTATTGAAAAGTTGTTAAAAAATTAAGAATTTATAGCCATCTTATTATTCAGTATAATTTCATTAATTTTTATTTAAATAATATAGACTGAATAAACTAATTTTTCTCATTTTGTCTGATGATGACACCAGCTTTATCCGTCGAAATATATAACAATAAAGTTTTGTTTAAAATGGCAATATTTATTTTTTATCAAAAATTTGCCAATTTTTTACATATGAATTAAAATATATGTTTCATAATTTTCAAAAATACTCATTAAAATTTTTCTCGACTTTTTCTTTTATGTATAAATTCCCTTTATAAGTTATTTAATTTTTCATTTTCCAAGAATCATAAATTGCAACATTATATGGGTGAAAAATATTAATTGATTTATATAAAGTTTTATTTTTTTATGTTTTACCTCGCCAATAAATTTATTCTATGCAGGTTTCATTTGTTCAGTAGTTTAGTTAATAGAGACTTTACTGTATTTGGGTGTTTCTCTAAAATATCTAATAAAGGTGGGTTCGAGTATTATCACATATTATCAGTGTTAGTTCCATATAAATTTTCAATGATTTCTTTTTTATTCATAAATAAAACAATTAATAAGAAAGGGGAATTTAATACAAAACATAATAATTAAATTAAAGACTAGTTAATTGTTTGTTGGATGAAGAAATATTGGAAAATCACGCAATAAACTGTAATGAAAGCAGAAGATTTTCAATCCAGATCAAGTTTAGCATTCGAGAAAAACTATTTTTAAATACTTTAAGAATTCAATTAATTGTTGAAGGGGAAAATTTGAAAGTAGAAATGTATATTAAAAAAAGTAAATGAAAATTTTACTTGTTGGCAAAAATGTTAGAGGTCTGTGCGCTAATTATAATGATAGTAGTTTTAAGGACATTAGAATCTGTAGAAGAGATTGAGGGAGCTCTGATATTAAAATATTGTGTGGAAAAAAGGGTGAAGAGATTAGTGTGGTTCGAGGTTATACCACATTTGTAAATAGAGATACATAAACCAATGAATTCTGTTTTGTGAAAGGGTTAAAATTCAACACTGTTTTTCTCTAAATTTCTATCCATCTGTCTGTTCAAAACATATTATTAAAAGTATTTAATCGTTCAATAAATATGAAAATTAAAAGCAATATAACAAAATTCAGCTACACAATTGTTGTCGAACAAAATTTAAGGAATTTTAATTATGTCGAATAATAACACTGGAAATTAACTAGATTTAAATAAATGTCTGAAAAATTTGAATATTGTCGGATAAAAATTCTACAAAGGAAATATAAAATTTGATTAGATAGTTGCTATTATTATTAATCGATTTCCGATAAATATTGCATTTATAATTCACGCGTATCAACAAAGAATCAACTAATTTGATAATTATTAACGGTGTGAAAATGTGTTACAATATCAAAAATTTAAGTTTATTTTATTATACATTAAGATATTTTAAAAATCTTTATTAAATAATGTAATCCTCTTACATAACGTCACGATAGCATCTCATAATATAAGTAGTAGCTACTAAATACGCAGAATCAAATTTTAATTTAAAATTAATAAACGTATCTCCATCATTTGGCACCCATAAACATCGACTACTGTTATTAAAACTAGTTAAACATTTCCTTTCGACTATACATGCATGAACAATAATTTTTGATTTCGGAAAAAATAATAACTGAAAATTCTTAATTGCGACTCTAATAGCGTTGCATGTTAAAAATAATGAATACCCTCGTTTTTCGTGTTCTCTGAGGTCAACTCGATTAGAAACCAATAATTCTTTTACTATATTTTTCAAAAAACCTTTGAAAAACGAATTGTATTCTTTAGCAATGAATGATAATTTTGATTCTGAGATTGAAAGAAAGTAAAATGATTTTTCATTTTTAAAATTATCAACATGTCTGTCAATAGTTTCCATGATACCGTCTGATAAATTCGGTTCCAAAATTGCAGGCAAATACGTATTTATATGTCCCGATACTTTGAATCTTATTTCGGCATTAGGTTTAAATTGTTTACTAACTTTCCTAGTAATTGTATAAGCACCAATTTTATTATCCAATTTGGCCATAAAATAATAAATAATTAATCAATTACTGTATCAATATTCAAAAAAAAATTATTTCAAATTTTCTATAGCAAAATTAAATATAAAATAAATGTTCATTTAATTGGCTTCAGCTTCTTCTTCTTCGTCAAATTCGCCTTCTTCATCAACAGTTGCATCCTGATATTGTTGATATTCACTAACCAAATCATTCATATTTGATTCAGCTTCAGTGAATTCCATTTCATCCATACCTTCGCCAGTATACCAATGTAAGAAAGCTTTTCTTCGGAACATAGCAGTAAATTGTTCACTGACACGTTTGAATAATTCTTGAATAGCAGTGCTGTTACCAATGAATGTTGCAGACATTTTTAATCCTCGTGGTGGAATATCGCAAACTGCGGTCTTAACATTGTTGGGAATCCATTCGACGAAATAGCTACTGTTCTTGTTTTGTACATTCAACATTTGATCATCAACTTCTTTCATAGACATGCGACCTCTGAATATAGCTGCTACAGTCAAGTAACGACCGTGTCTTGGATCACATGCAGCCATCATATTTTTGGAATCAAACATTTGTTGTGTCAATTCTGGAACAGTTAAGGAGCGATATTGCTGACTTCCTCTACTTGTTAATGGAGCAAATCCTGGCATAAAGAAATGGAGACGTGGGAATGGAACCATATTTACAGCTAATTTTCTTAAATCTGCATTCAATTGTCCAGGGAACCTCAAGCATGTAGTGACACCACTCATTGTAGCACTTACTAAATGGTTCAAATCCCCATATGTAGGAGTAGTTAATTTTAGAGTTCTAAAACAAATATCATACAATGCTTCATTATCAATACAGAATGTTTCATCAGTATTCTCAACCAATTGGTGAACAGAAAGTGTAGCATTGTACGGTTCAACAACGGTATCTGAAACTTTTGGTGAAGGAACTACAGAGAAGGTTGTCATAATTCTATCAGGATACTCTTCTCGAATTTTTGAGATAAGAAGAGTGCCCATTCCAGATCCGGTTCCTCCACCTAATGAATGAGTCAATTGAAAACCTTGCAAACAATCACAAGATTCAGATTCTTTACGCACTGTATCGAGAACTGCATCTACTAATTCAGCTCCCTCAGTATAATGTCCTTTAGCCCAATTATTACCAGCACCACTTTGTCCGAAAATAAAATTATCTGGTCTAAATAGCTGACCAAATGGTCCTGATCTTACTGAGTCCATCGTTCCAGGTTCCAAATCAATAAGCACTGCTCGTGGAACATATTTTCCGCCAGATGCTTCATTGTAGTAAACATTAATCCTTTCTAACTGGAGATCAGAATCACCATGATAGGTTCCTGTTGGATCTATCCCATGTTCGTCAGAAATAACTTCCCAGAACTACAAATAACTAAATAAACCTATCTAAAATTTGGGAATAATTAACCTTCGCTCCAATTTGATTACCACATTGACCAGCCTGTAGGTGAACTATTTCTCTCATAATGTCTAACGAATTTCAGATACTTAAATCAACTTAAGTTGTTTCTTTGAACTATTTATATTTGTCGATTAGCAAATTACGTTAGTTTGACCTATATTGAATTTATCATGGCAACCCACACATACGAACACACATGCATTTCATTTAACTGGCCGAATTTTAAAATATCTTCAAATAATTGTAATTCCATTATATATGATTGACGTAGGCAATTTTGAGTGGCTGCGACAAAGCTGATTTGTTAGTCACTGAAATCGATCAAGTTGATTATTATTCAATGAGGGATATTAGTAATTGTCTAATAATAAGTGTCTAGTTGTACTGATAACTAAATAATATAAATGTTCAAAGTTTAATAATCAATGTTTCAAACGAAGTGGTTTAAGGTTTATATGGAACTTATGTATACAATATTTATTTGTTGATAACAAAGCCGGATTTTACATCGAATTATTAATAAGAGAATTCGATGCAATGAAATTATTAAAATTATTCATAAAATAATTTATTTTTACCAAATTATTTGAAAGCTTCATTTTTTCTTTAATGAAGGTGGTTCAAATAAATCAGAACAATAAAAAAAATTTATTCCAAAATTACAATAATTCAGCAATTTATGTGTAATTAAGTTGTGAATTCTTGATGAAAAAATCGTTATTAAATTTGAGCTGTGAAAAATTGTACTGTTTAATTTGTAATGCTTTCTTAATAATATCAAACTATTTGTATTTCATTAAAAGTCGATTGACCAAGTTGGAAAATTCTGTTTTAATTCTAAACGACATCAATTTAGTTCCTCTTAATTTTATCAAGAATCGTTTTGTGATTTTGCCAATTTAAAATCATAAAATAGAAAATAATTTAATTTTTGCACATTAAATTTAATAATAATTTTGTTACTTGTTTGATAGACGACACCAAAAAAAAATTAAAACAAATAAAAAAAATTAAGTAGGAAAAAAATTACATATATAAATTATAAAAACCTTTTAAATTCAATTTGTTAAAATATTATAAAATAAATTCCATACACTACGAGAAATCCCTTTAAATTGTATAACTAATTTTATTTATTATGATTATTTAGAAAACATGCTGTCAATCTGGAAAATTGCCCTAGAACCCTTGTGGTTGGATTCCTTGACTCTTGGAAAAAAGAAAATGTGATACTAAGAAAATTGAAAATATTGAAAAACAAAATTGGCAAACTTAAAATAGATATGATAGTTATTAATATTGAATAGAGTAACCTTACATACACTTCCTAAAATACATAATCCTAGAGGATGGTACTCCGCCATATACTGAACCGCCCTAATTTAACAATAGAAAATTGAAAAGAAAATAAATGGAATAAATTTTTTCAATATATCACTTAATAACGAAGAAATTTCAACTGACTGGGATAGAATGGAATTAGAGGCAGTAAATAACCAGAAAACTTTGTCACCCAAATTTTTTTCGGGATCTTTCTAGGGAATGATCTTAGGCTTGTGAGAGGTATTCTATAGCACTAATATGCGACGAAGCGGACATTTTCTTATGCTATTAGATATTTTCTTTTTTTCCGTAATATTCGAAGAGCCACGCATCCACATATCTCCCTCCTAATGTGTAGTTAGTATCAGAGAAGTCAATGATTGCGTATATTCAAAGGATTATTTTCTATGACTGCATTATTCTATCTATTAATGTAATAATGTTTCGTATTGCGATATTTTTTTGTCATAAGACCTTAGTAACCGCTTTCTTCAACATCATAATTATTAGTTAAATTCAAAACCTCACAACTCTCCATAAGTTTTTATTAATTATCACTCGTTTTTTGGTTAAAGTAAAAATGATGAAGAATAATCCATAGTGTATTCAAACACATAATCTGAGAAATTTAATTTTTATTTTTAAATTTAAAAAATAAAATATTTTGAAAACTTTTATTTTATTTTATAAAACATATATACGTTACATAGAGTTTAATAATTTCTCAAAATAATTTCTTAAGATAATTTTACACTTTTACCTATTATAATATATAGCAATTATTTAAATATTTCAAAAATAAATTTATATATATATATAATGTAATATATACCAAATTAAAAATTTCCCAGATATTTAAAATCTATGAATCACTTTTACAATAGTGATTCTGTCTTTTGTTTCCTTCATCTGTCTGATGTAACGTTTTATCGACTTTTTAATTATTTCCATTTATTTCCCTCGGTGTTTCAAATTTGATCTCTCTAGGTCTTTGTCTTAACATTTTAGCGTTGTTAACAAGTTACAGAGTCAATATCTAAATCGCTAAATCTCATGCACATCATCTGATTTTTCTAAGTACTCATATTAGTTTCTTTTTTCACTTATTATTCTTTACTAGATATGAAAATATTAAGATTATGAAAAGATTAATAGTAAACAAACAATTATTACTCTTTATTAAACGTTAGTAATGCCAAGTTACAAATACTAATAAATAATAACTAGCGAAATTGATTATTCTTATGTCCATACTTATAAAACAATGTATTCATCATGTGAAATTAACCAAGGTTACAATTTTGTGATATTTCTGAAAACAATGATGCTGTGACAATAAGTTAGGATCAGTTAATATTAAATATACAAAGCGAATTAACATGGATACATACAAAAAGTTAAACAAAATTTGGAGATAATAAACCATAGATGATGAGAAAAGTTTGATAGAACAAGATGTAGTACGAAGCTAAACGCGAGTAATAGTGGATTTGGTCAAAACTTTATTGTCATTTCAAATAATAACGGTTGGATTTTAATCTTAAACAGTGATAAAAATGTCTAAAGGAAATACAAAAAAATTACAACCAGATTAAACAAATTTCACGAGACAAGTATGGCCAGTCAATAGCATTTCAAAATACAATTATTCAGAGCAGGAGAGAAATAAACAAGCCGGTTACCAACAAAATATATCCAACTCATGTTACTAGAAATTCAAATCCTAAATACAATTAATTTTAGAAGATGGCAATGTGATGTATAAATTTATATATTAAGTCAATCCATAAATTTGTACGTATTGTATTGCATGTTTGACTCTTAACTTATTATAAATGTGAAATGCAACAAAATAAACTTTTTCTAATAAATGCAATCATATTTATAATTTAAAATCACGTGATAAAATTATCACGAAATTTTAAAGCATTACGCGCAAATTATTATTCTTTGGTGATGGAAATCGAAAATTATTACAAATACCATGTTGTCTATCTTTTATTTTTGGGTAAGTCAGGGGCTATCTGAATTTTATCTTCGAATTTGTTTTCCTGGTAGTTAAATTTATCTGATTTTTTTATTCTGAATCCCAAACTCTTTCTGTTTCATCACTTTCTAAATTTTTTATTTTATTTTTAACGAGTTTCTCAAAACTCCATTGGTATGTGTCGGATAGCCTAGAACCATAAACTATTACCATTTTCTCTCAGATTACAGTTTACTTATTGCTATTTTTAAATTTATTATTTTATTTTATTTATACCAGCACTCTACAACTGGCAACCCGCAAAATTTGTTTTGCGCACCACGAGTTATATTACATTTTACATCAAATAAATATCTTAATTCTAATTAGAGTATTTCTTTTTACCCAAGCTCACAAGCACTAACAAAGGAAATCAATAATAATCCCATCATTGAAGCGATATTATTGGTTATTTACTTGAATCGAAACATCTCTTTACTCTTTTCATTTTCCAGAGTTATTATCTTAAACATCGATGCGTATACAACTTGTCAAAAGGTCGTTTATTTTAGCTTTATGAATATTAACATACTGTATTAATTCAATCAGAGTTTGTACTTTTAAAAATATTATTAATCATAATATTCAATAAAATTAATTATATTGTTGGATTTTGATCGATGAATAAAAATTCTAACAAGAATAATTTTACTGCTTAATTTAATTAAAATCGAAAAACTATTACTCAGAAATATCACTGAATCATTTTTATTATTTCAAACGAAAATATATTAAACATACTACTTCATAGTTAATTAATCTGCTAAAATAAATCATTCATTTTAAAAAGAAATTAAATTGATTATCTAGGCAAAATTCCATTCTAATTTTACAAATCGCTAATCGATGTATCAGTTTGTTTCTTATTAAATACTCCAACAGAATTTGTAAAACATTTTCTTCATATTTGTAAGTCAGCATCATTAATATTTCAAAATGATGCGATTTTATAATTTTAGCATATGACGGAAAATGAACGTAAAACACTTGATTGGGAAATTTCAGTGGGTCTTGAAGTTGTAAAATTAATTGATGAAATTGCATAACTGACGCAACGACAATTTGTTTAACTTCAATACATTTCTTGCTATTGCTTTTATAATATATAATAGTTTTCATTGGTCGAATATCATTTGATATAAGAATTTCGTTAATTTCTAATTGTTTTTCTTTGCTCATTTCAATAATCGGTAAATCCAACTCATTTGTTTTGTGTTGTATCATCTGAATATGTACTATTATAAAATAAATAACTTCTATATTTTAAAAATAATAGAGTATTTTTTCAAACTGAATAAAAAACTTATAATCCAATATTCCGATTATAAAATCAATATAGATTCAAACGAATAAAAAAAAGCATTTAATAAAATCTCAGAAACAAAAGTTTGAACATTAATTTTTTGATCTTGAAATCTATTCAGTAATATCTTTAATATAATTACCCAATTCACTCACTGACTCACTCACTCAGGAAGGCCCCAGTTAAATTTTAAGGATTTAAATCTTAAAATTAAAATCTTAACTCATATGCTCAAAATTTTCCATAATCTATGACCATTAATAAGGCCCACAACCAATAATTTGATAAAGTTGGCCTGTATTTGTTTGAACCAGTTTTCGCTAATGGCCAAATTCACGTTAAACTTACTCGCTGCAGAAATCAAGAAAATCTTAGAATTTTTATCTGTGAATCACTTTATCAAGGATAGATTTGTTAATGATGATCTCACTTTTACGAAAATCATTTATTATTCAAACACCAAATTCACTCCCTGACTCACTCTGCAACGCTGATATTTAAGTTGATATATTTAAGTACCAACATCGGTAACCGAAATGGATAACCAAAACAAACTGCCAATCATAATACTATCTGTCATGAATTGTTTATTAAATTGTTAAAATGTGCTAGGATGGTACACCAAAGAATTTACAATCCCACAAGAACGAAGAAAATCCAGAAAAGCAGTTTTAAAAAAAGGATCCGTTGGAAAAATGGAATCAAACCCAAAATATGATACCTAGATATTCACTCACTGACTTACTCTGGAACGCCCGTACACAAGTAAAAAAAAGTCAATAATAATTTGTAAAAAATGTGTTGAAATTAGCAAACTAATCTACTATAACGGTTGTCGGATATTTGAATTAGTTTGGGTGAGGAAGTAGATCCCATTAACCGTGGCTATTTGTCTGAATTACAAGAACTTTTACTAAATGATGCAAGAAAATTCACTCGAAATGTTGTGTATACTGAAATAATTCAGCAAATAAATGCCAACACTTCATTGTATGAAAATTTAATTTTACTCTCTTTTTATAATTAAAACAAAAAGAATTTTAATAAATTATCATTTTCAGATTGAAAATTAAAAATATATTCAAAAAATCTCTGGCGCCCTCAGAATAAACTTGTATACTATATACATAATTCTCTTACAATAATATTTGAAGTTTACGCACAAAACTTTTACAATATTGATACTGTTAACGAAATTAAGTTTATTTTCTGATTTTTTATTTAAGTTACACATAAGCTAATAAAAACCCAACAATTAAATATTTAAAAATTTGTTACAAATAAATTAAAGAACTCAACGCAAATTAACAATAATATATTACATAAAAAATTTATAATCCAACCAATATTTTAAAAATTACAACCAGCGCTAGTGTTACGCAGACCGAGCAAGGTGCCGCCTGTAGCGACACATTTTAAGGGGCGGCCGAAAGTCGTCCTCTCGGTTTCCAATACTAGTACTAGGTGAGCGGTTGATGTAAAATGACTGGAAATAGATCAATGATTCGAAGTGAGTATTAACTACAGGTGAAATGTATAGAAGCAATTTTATAACTAACCGGCTACACAACAACTTATGCAATTTCTATTCAGTTTTACTTGAAACTTCTTTATTTAAAATTCTATAGAAATAGTATACTTATACATGTAACAGTTACATACCATACTCATATAACATTCAAAAATATAATA
>MQRL01520607.1:436-10550 GCA_001938525.1 Dugesia japonica
GTAATCTGGTTAATAACCATACTCGGCTAGAAAACTATTAATAAAACATGCTAAACCGTCATGAGTGTTTTAACCAGTTTTATAATTTATGAGTTAGTGACAATAAGATTTTCCTTTAAAATTTAATTGTTGATATAACAATATAAATGCAATCATAAAATATTTTGCATACTCTGATACTGCGCTCGTAACAAATAATAGGATGCTTAATTGATCATGAGAAGGAGGAATCGTTGGCAATTAGATTAAACTTGGGTACGATAACTTTGTTGGTAATAGAATTAATCTGACGATAATAATTCGTTGGCAATGAGAATGGTTCGTTGAATAATAAGGATTGAATAATTTGTGCTTCTTTCCGATTCCTATATACAGTGAATCAGACTGAAAGGATTACTGAACACGCGAAATTGATCAAGTATTTGGTGAATTATCGAAGGAGATCCGAATCTGGATAGATAGACTTGGAAATTATATGAATGAAAATTGGGCAATTTGAAATTGTTCACTATCTCAAACTTGAGGTTCTGACGAGTAAATTGGATAATTATATTTCTGATCGAGCCAAATTTGGCAATTTGAAGATAGTCCTGTTTGTGTCTGATTTGTATATTCTGAGCAAACGTAATTGACCAATTTAATTTGGACTTACGATTATGTTTTTTCTGAAAGATTAAATCGAGTAATTAAAAATTCTCTGTTGTGATTGTCGATTGCCAGAGTAATTACGTTGTGATGAAATTCCAATTGTTCTTGATAACTTGTCGAATAAATTAATTAATATCTAAATTCTTGCTTGTTAACTTTTAAGGGGTATTACGATCGAGATCGTGGTTCCTTTTATACCCTTTTCTGTATAGATCTTTTAGTTGATTGCTTGGTATAAGCAAAATTATTTAACTATTTTTTGATATTTTGTTTTTATATATTGTGAAATTATTTTTATTTGATGGTTCAATTTACTTTATTTTTTCTGAAATAATATCATTATAACAGATTTTTCTTTATTTTTTGGATAATTATAAGGTTTGTAGACAATTATTAGCATTTTTCCTACTAATTCTTTTATTTTTTAGAAAATAATTTATAAATTTTCCCATTTTCCTTTCATATCTTAATTATGCACTTTTGTAAAAGATGAGAAATAAAGATGATAAATATGGTTGGGTTCTGCCCCAAAAGATTACTCCGGGGCCCGTTAAGATTCGG
The DNA here is from genome assembly GCA_001938525.1 of Dugesia japonica. Classification (NCBI taxonomy): domain Eukaryota; kingdom Metazoa; phylum Platyhelminthes; order Tricladida; family Dugesiidae; genus Dugesia; species Dugesia japonica. The sequence continues at coordinate 1,646 of MQRL01520607.1, forward strand.
TCCCCGAATCGGTATTAATAGACATAAGTTGATTGCCGCTTTGATCGTTTTGAATTGCTTTCTCATGGGTAACATTGGATTACATATTCGAGCGCAGTAATCAAAATAAAAAAAAATTAAAATAAAATGAATGAATACGGTATACATCAATATTTACCAATAATTTTAATATAGACAAATGAGAATACATAAATATAAGATAAGATTGGTCAAGAATAAGCAAGATCGAAAAGATAATATATAAGCACATGCATATAGGTAATAATTAATATAATTAGTTATCAGCAAAATGTTAAATAGTTTGTTATTCAAATATTTTAAACAAATGTCTCTTGATAGTATTTGGATTGATCGAAGGTTGTTTGAAGGATAACTGGATTGAATTGTTTAGTCTAAGAAATTTTTGTATTGCTTTGACACATTTAGGTACTGGAAATTCTTTTATTTTTTCTGTATTCCTCGGGTTTGGTTCTCTACCCTTATCTGATATTTGATTTCCTAAGAACGCGACTTTGTTCTTGGTTCAATCGCATTTAGTAGGTTTAACTTTTAAATTCCAGTGTCGAAGTTTAACGAAAACTGTTCGAAGATCCTCTATGTGTTCTTCAAATGATGTTGAGAATGTTAATGGATTGTCTATATATACCATACAATCTGCTATGCCATGTGTGACAAAATTCATGCATCTCTGAAATGATGCTGGTGCATTAGTTAGACCGAATTGCATTCAATTAAATTGATATAAATCGCGTCCTGCTGTAAATGCAGTCTTTTCCTTATCTTCTGGTTTGATTTTTAATTGCCAATATCCGCCTTTTAGATCGAGTGTTAAATATATTATTGTTCTGTACAACAACAGTAATAATTCGTTTATTTCAGGCAAAGAATATGTGTCCTTTTTTGTTTTGGCATTCAATTGTCGGTAATCAATACAGAAACGTGTTGTTTCATCTTTCTTTTTAACCAATACTACTGGAAAATGCGAAGGTGAACAGCTAGGTTCAATTACCTTTGCGTCTAACATTTTCTTAATTTCTGCATCATTAAACTGTGCAATTCTGTATGGTTTTAATTTTACCAGGTCTTCATCGATTAACGGAATTGTATGTATTTTGACGCCACATTCTCCTAATTCATCATCCGTCCATGCAAATATATTTCTATATTCTTCCAAGAGATTTAGTAGTTGTTCTTTTTGTTCCGCTTATATGTTGTCAGAATTGACTTGAAATGATCTCTCTACCTCTGTCGGTTTACTTTCTGGTATATAACTTTTATAATCCTCTTCCACGGGAGGGAATTCTACCATGCCCTTTGATTCCGAGTCGTCTTCTGCGGTTTTCCTTCTTCTTGCTGGACGAAATTTAATACGGGAATCAATGTTCCTAATTGTGAATTTGAGTGTATTATAATATCTTTATTTGAGAAATTTACTGCATTGACCAACACTTTCTCGTTATCTTTTACTATCACGAGTTCTCCTGGTGCTGGCAATTTATATTTCTGTGAGAACTCATTATATGGTTTTTGAGTATCGGCCTCTCCTTTTACTTTTGACTTGTAACTTTGATAATTCAATTATCCTGTTCTTTAATAGTTCCCAAAATACATGTTTATGTTATATCCATTACTGTCATACTGTAATACTGAATTTCCCTTGTAGGATACCTCACAGGGTAATTTTCTGATTAAATTGACTGATACGCCATCTACTGCTCTAGTTGTTTGATCGCTGATAAGTATTCCTTTTCGTTGTTCATTGGATAAGCTGGTGTTATTTATTATGGATAGTGTTGATCCCGTATTTAGAAGTGCGTTAACTTTTTGTCCATTTAATTTTATATCAATGCCGAATCTTGGTCCGCCAGGACCGAATGCCTAAAAAACTTTCTCTTTGATATCACTACTTGCTTGTATTTCGTTTGAATTTTCGTATTCTTCTATATGAATTTGGTTGATATCCTCGTAATCATCCAATGGATCTCCGTGTATTCTGTTGAGTGTAAAATTCTCCCATTTTCCGGCTAAATTTGATATTGGAGGTGGCATTTTGTTTATGTCATCATGATTTTGACCGCTGTCGTAAGTTGCCGTTGGTGTTTTTCTCACTCGATTTCTTTTGTTATAGTTTCGGTTTATTCGTTTATTATTGAAATTATCTCTACTAGCTTGTTCTTCCGGCCAAAGTTGACTTGGAACTGCATTTCTGAAACATTCATTTTCCTTATGACCTNNTATTCCACACTTGTAACATCGTGATGATTTTGCTATGCATATTTTTTCTATATGACCCAATTTTCCGCAGTAATGACATTCAGATTTTGATAATTGACATTGTGACGCTTTATGTCCTTTTTCTCCGCATATTGCACAAGGTGTAACTTGTTGAATAACTTTTGGTGATTTATTATTTTCGTTCGATTCCTTGAATATTACCAGTTGATTTAAGTTAATTATGCCATTATCTAGTACTATTGGCAGTAAATCCAATCCCAATATACAACCGTAAGCTAATTTATCCATTACCGCTAATGTGTGTCAAATTTTTGGTGCTTTTTCTCGTTGAATTTAGCATTTTATCTGTCCGAGTGGGTAGAGAACTTGTCCGTTCAGACTATTGACCCTTAATTTTGTCCCTTTCATTGGTCTGTGTGCTTGTGGTAGAAGTGCATCCGGATGTATCATCGATATACTTGCTCCTGTGTTGATCAGTGCTGTTAGTTCTATGTCGTTTATTTTTATTTTCATTAGTAAGGCATCTCCTCCCACTGCTGTTCCTGTACAGACTGTTCTTGTTTCTAAGTTTTGACTGCTCTGCATTGTTAGTGATTGTCGGTTTCGTATCGGTGGTTGTGTATTGTCTTGTAATATCATGGAGCTTCTTGACCTCATAATGTTTTGCTGTACTATTGGTTCCATTTGATGTGGCACTGGAGAATTTATTGGTTTCCCTATTGTTTGATCTGTTAAAACTGAATTCATTGGCATTGTCCAATTCGGATTTGGTGGTGTATTTGAAAATTCGTATAATCTAGGTACTCGTCTCAATTGTGTTGGATTTTCCATTAGATAATATAATCCGTCATTACCTATTATCCCTGTATTGGGTACTTGTAGATTTCCTAGATTATAGGTTTGTGCATTTCTTTGATACATATCTTTGAATGATTTTTTAATTTTGCTAATTTTTGATTTCCTTTTGGCTTTTTTCTCTTGTTTTCTGTCTTTTCGCACAACCTCTTCGTAATCTGGAGCTTTTTCTCTGTAATAACTTGTTGATTGAACATTTTCTCCCGATTTATTTCTATCACTGCTGGTACTATCTTTCCATTTTTGTCGTAGCTGATTTTGTAGAACTTTTAAATATGATTTTTTATTTTGTTCTCTAGTTTCCCCTTCGATGCATATTTTTTTGATTTGTGGTCCAATTTTTTGATCTGATCTAAGTATTTTGCTCATTTTCTTAAGGAATTTCTATATTTGATGAATATCCTTTGTGTGACTGCTTAGTATCATCGTCTTTGCCTAGAACGGGAATATTCCTGTCATTAATTTCTAATTTTTTTGTTTTTCTTTTCAGTATATATTAAAGAACGTGAACATCTGTGTGATGGCTACTCTCACGATAGATATAATTACTTAATTATTTAGATATAAATTCCTGTCATTGCTTGGCCAAATATGATGAATTTTTCCCACATCTTTTTCATAAACTTGTGTATTGCATGTTTTAAGTGATCTGGTGATAATAATAGATCGTAATTAGGTCTTCCATTGAATAACGTTCTGGTAGCTATATGTACTATATTTGATAATATTTGCATTCTTTTTACTGGGAAGAGCAATATGTTTACGAGCTCTAGCTAAATCGGCTGAGCTATAAATTCCATTTTCTGCTACTTTTAGAGATTCAAATTTTTCTCCACCGTTCAATCTGAGCAAAGAAAACTTATGAGGTTTCGGACCCCATGTGAATCTATTGGGAAAGCTGATCCATTTTGCGTTTGGAATTAGATACATTGGTCCTAAAATATTAGAACAGTTTATTTGATTTGGAATATAGTGAATCGGTGATATTATTTTTGCGACTGATTGTACATATCTTGTTCTATTTTATGCCAAATTTCTAGTTTGTTATAATATATTTCTCGGTCTTTCGGGCTTGGAGTCATTATGGCTGACATTTCTTTGCACTGATTAATATACATTACTTTTCCTACGATTCTGCAAATTGTCCTTTACCAAGAGGAAGTAGTGGTGATACATTATCAGGATTCGTTATTGCCATTGATAATTTTGTTTTCAATATTTCTTCGTTTAATACACAATCATTCTGTACCAAATCGTGATACATCTTTTCCACATAGGCTTATACTTTATGATACAGGAAATCCATTTTATTATTAGCATACAGATGTAGTTTTATATCTTCGTTCCTAATGACATGCTATGCTTCTGCTAACTTTCGTTCTGAGATATGTAAGCCTTTATAATTTCTTTTATATACGATGCCTTCACATTTTGATATTGGTTTATCTTTTATTAGTCTGATTCCATCTTTCCCGCTGACTGACATTAATACAATTGATGTGTCTATCCACTTCATTTCCAATTTTTGTGGTCCTTCCTGGGCGGCTCTACCTGCCTTCTTACTCTCTGTGATTTTCTTTTCCTTTGGTTCCTGATAACGCCTTCCTCGATATTAGTTGAATATTACTTCCTTTGAAAAGGTAATTTTACATTCTTTTAGATCTACATCGTATACTAGTGTTGATATTTCTGAACTACACGATTTGTCTGACACTCTAAACGCTGGTTGAGTTTTCATTGTTAAGTCATCTACATCCAATAGTACTTTAAATTCTTTCAATTCCACTGTGTAACTTTCTATCACTACCACATTTTTTGCTACTACTCCATCTATCGTATATGAACACGTTGTACATTGTCCATCTACTGCTGATATTGATCCTACTGTGATTAACTTTTGACTGGTGACAAATCCATTTTTAGCTGTTACCGTGAAGCCTGTTTTTACGTCTATCTTTCCAAACGCAAATCTTTGCTCGAATTGTTGTCTAGTTAATAATACTGGTTTCTTTTCTAATCTCGGGTCAATTACTGATGACTAACTTTTATATCCACAATTTAACACAAAGGTTGCTACAGTTACTATGCATTCTTTTATCATAGCTTGATAATAATCTGACTTCTGATATATTTGATAAACCGAATTATTTTTTAAAGACACAAACTGTTTTGGGTTCGCATCAGGACACTCTTCTGTATCTACTAAGGAGTAAACTTTCTCTCCAAAATCCATTTCATCGCAATCAAACTCTACCATTCTTCATGTTCCTAATAATATTAACAACCTTAACATGATTAAAATCGGTAACACGGATCTTGTATTTGATCCACCTCTTGCTTCTGACACTGAACCTATAGTACTTTCTAACAAATCCTTTAACACTCTTTTTACCTTTGCTGTAAGGTCTGTTTGATTACAATTCTGTGGTGACGCTGATTTAATGAAAGCTGATCATCCACCCTCTTGATGGATGTATGGTTCTATTGTTCTCTGTATGATTGCTGTCATCCGGAGCTGTCCTCCGTCTGGGAATTTCGCTGGTTTTCTTTTGACAATGTGTATATAGCCTTGTGAAGTAGAAATGCAATAGTCACTAGTGCTCTGCCTTTTGTAATTCCATCACGCAATAACTCACATACTACGCTTTCATCTTCTACTCTCGGTTTAATAGCAAATCTCCATTTTGTTGATGGTTTTCTTATTAAAATTGGTTTAATTACTTGTGCCAAAATTTCTACTTCAGAAGGTGTTTCCGATTTGGATATTAAAGATCGTAATTCCGGACAAAGTATTTTAATAAGGTCCTTTCCAATTTTATTAGTCGATAATGATCCGTTGACATATTTGTATTTTGATTGTTGACCTAACGTCTTGTGTTAGTCTATTTAGATGATTAGTTTTAGCTTCTAATTCTTTTGTTTTGAGTTGATATTCTGTCGGTTTTATTTGTATTCCGTTTTGATCATAACTGGGTTCGACACGTGGTCTGCATCGTTTTCTGCGCTCCATCAATGTTTCTGCATTGCGTAATTCTCTTACTTCGAAATTCTTTTCAAATGCGCTGCTGGTATTGATGACTTATGTTGTATTCATTGTTCCTTGTCTTAAGAAATCAAAAATAGGGTCGTCTTCTGGTAGTACTTCGGCTGTCATTACTTTTTTAGTATATAAATCTGCATCATCTATACCGTATATTAGAGTTTTTTGTCTGGTTACTTCAATTTTGCTTATTTTTGATTTTGGTTGTTCTATTTCTATGATTTCAATATCATTGTTTACACTTGGGAGTCTGGATCTCCACGCTGGATGATCAAATATAGTTTCCTCTGGTTAGATACTTTCTTAATTATCATCTAAGAGTGCTGAATCTTTTCTCCCCGTTGTATGGGTACTTGTTCTTTCTGGTGGATCAAAAGTAGCTAATAATTGTCTAAACGATCGTATATATTTGCCAGTACTTTGTTTTTCCGTTGACTTGATTTGAGTTTTAATATTTTCTGCTTCTGRTTAATTTTATAGGGTGGAATCTTTATCTTTAAGCTCGCTGCTTATCGATGATTGAATTGGTTTGTTTTTTATTCTAGTACTGACTCTGCTGGTACTTGGTTGATCATCTATTTCTATTATTTCTGGATTTTCATCTTTTTTCTTTAACCAATGTTTTGGTGGTATAGGGCGTACTGTAATTGCGTTCGATCGTTTTGAGTTGAGTCCTTGCATACTAATAATTTCATCATTTTGTATTGATCTGCCTCGTAATTGTTAAAATTTGGTTCAACCCATGGTAATCTCTGCTTTATTTTTTTCATTCTTTCGTATGCTAATACTTCTATATTTGAAGTTGCGCTATTTGGATCTGTTTTTTTAAGTTCAAACTTTCTTGGAGTGTTTTCTTCCATTTCCATTCTACGTCATTTCTTTATTAAATTTTCTAGATTTTCATGGAACCAATATGTTCTTTCTTTAAAATGTTGAAGCCATTCGACTACTAATCGCAATTCTTTAAGTGACACATCCTCTTTACATGCCTTTTTAGCTACTCGTATTATTTCTCTCTTAATGACTGGCTCTCTTCTCAATAATTGTACGAGTTCATCTAGAATGTTCTTTTGTACATCTGCTGCTTGGCCTGATTTTACTTCATATTCTGTTTCTAGTTCTGACAAGCTTGGGTCTGATTTTATTGAACCTGTCTTTTGAATTTTACTTTTCCAAGACTCTTCGATATATTCGATGTTTAACTCGTCTGGTAACACTGGGTTGAGTACTTTGGCAAATTTTCGTATTATTTTCTCTGATAATTTTGAGATTCTAGATTTGGATATGTAAGGGTTTTCTTGTGGCTNATCATTACTGTTTACATATAGTTTCAAATTCAAGCAATACTTATATGGCAAACGATTTATCGCTAGAACTGATCACAAAGCTCTGATTTTTCTGAACACAACAAAAAACCGATAAGTCCTCAATTTCAAACTTGGATGGCCAATCTTTCAGAGTATGATTTGGATCTTTAATATAGAAAAGAAAGTGAGCTTAATAATGCAGATGCTTTATCAAGAAGCTCTGATGTATTATGTTCACAGTGTGAAACGAAACACAAAGATGCCAAAAGCAGTAAGTCAAAGATTAAATACATAAATAGTCTGGACCAAACATTGAATTTTGTAGACAATATTAAAATTAATCAGAACGACGACATAAATTTCAACGAAATTAAAAGGTACTTAATAAGTGAAATTACGTAATGCTCAGAAATCTGTAAAAATATCTACCTGTATAAAAGTATTGAAAAATTGAAAATTATTGATGATTTACTTGTTAAGGAAGACGGTAAAAATATATTAATTTTAGTACCAATAAATTTTGCTAATGAATTAGTATTAATGATTCACAAAGATTTATGCCATCTTGGAGAAAAAAAGATTTTTAATTATCTTAAGGATCATTGTTTTTGGCCACTAATGATGAATACAATACAAGCGTGTTTAAAACAATGTATGGTTTGTGCTAAAAGGAAAATTACTCAAAGTCGTACTAAAGAAACACTGATTCCTAGACAAAGTCATTATTTACTTGAGCAAATTGTCGCAGACATTGCATATATAGACAAAACTGAGTCTAATAAAAAGTATCTTGTTATTGTAGACAGATTTAGCAAATTAGTTGGTTTTACAGCAATATCTAATTTGGATGATCAGTCTGTATTTAAAGTTATTTTGAACAATTGAATATATCGTTACGGAAAGCCAAGCAGTATTTTGACAGACAGAGGAAAGAATTTTTAATATAATTTTATAAAAGAAAAGAGGTCAAAACTGAATATAATACAAGAATTCAGCTCACCTTATCAACACCAATCAAATGGTTTGGTAGATCGAGTGATACGAACTGTACGAGATATAATGACGAAATCAATAAAAAATAAATGCGAAGAAAGGACTTAGTTTGAATTACTGCGAAGAATTAAATTCAGCATCAATGCAACTCAACAGAATTCGTCTAAATTTTCTCCTTTTGAAATAGTTTTTGGCCGGAAAATAAATANGCATTCTAAATATAACAATTCAGAAACCGGTTAAACAGAAATAATTGATGAAGCTAGAATAAATTTAGAAAAAGCTGCTATAAAAATGAACGTTTTCGAAAACGAAAAAAAGAGGATCTCGGAGTTTTAAGAAGAGAGAGTAGGTTTTGGTACGAGTGGAATCAAACGTAAAGATGAAATAAAACAACGAAGAATAGAATGGTTAAAGAAGTGGACAGTTTCTTAAAGAAGGGGAAAGTTATGGTGTATCGTTAATTAAATTAATA
>MQRL01521228.1:0-16134 GCA_001938525.1 Dugesia japonica
TGTATAGAAATGTTGTTCAGATAAATTATCGCTCTAGTTCTTCTACCAATCACTTTTTTCATTATCTTTTGGAATGTTCCTGACACCGCCACCGTACTAAATAGCATTTTGTTATAGCAATACTGCTCTATCTGTCTTTTTCTGTGATTCAGTTTTCAATTCTTTTTGGAAAAATACATTATTCAAGTTGATTACGATAAATTATTGCGATACACTCAAAACATTCAACATTTTTTAAATATTCTTTAGTGAAAATGCTTGACTCTCTCTTATCGCGTTCAAATTACAGTCTGATGTCCTGTTTACCTTTCATTCAACCGAAGTATTTTAATTCTTCTATTTAAATGCAATCACCTTTCATAAGGTTTTTAATTTATTGGTGTGCCTTTTGTTATGATCCTATTTATTTATGAGTCTTTCCCACATCCTACTTATCAGGTATGAATATCTTCTCATACTCTTCACACAACTTCTTCAATATTTCATCCCCACCAAATTTTACTTTCAAAATTCTCTGTCACCTTTTTCATTTCATTGTCTTTCTTCCTAATTTAGCTTTCATGCCGGGCACACTTCCTCCAGAAATTAAAGATTTTGAATAATTCCCTCACAATTATTTCTGGAGCCAATATTTTAGCAAAACCAAATTCAGTCATCTCGGTTTTTGTCTCCATTTGCACTTTCATCAATGACCACCTCACCATTTCCAATGCACTATCATTTGGACATCTTGATTTCACCACACTTTCTACCAAATTTGCATTGCTTACTTTCTCCAAACAAATTTTACTCATCACATAAATTTGCGCCTTAGTATAAAAAAACACTGTAGCTTCTTTACGTTTAAACTTTGTCTATATTCCTAGCCTCTTTTGAAATGATCGACATGGCTTAGCTAACGCCTATTCATTGTCTATTGCTCTTATTTGTTGTAAGAAAATAATTAATAATTTCAAACAATAGAAAGTTATTGAAATGATTATTAATTTTAATTATTTATTTTTACCTATATTTATTTAAATCAGTCATCTGTGTTAATTAAGAAATAAATATGTCTACAAATAATTGTTCTGATTTCCAAAATAAATTATCATTTGAAGATTATTATTATTATTGTTATTATTATTATTATTTTTATTGTTATTATTTTTATTATTATTATGTAATTTTAACTGTCAATTGCTTATAATTCAAAAAATTTAATAATATTTAAAACTTAAATTAATGGTTGTACCAATTGGATTGAATTTATTGTAGTGGACAATTTATCTCCACGTGTTATTTGTGGGATTGATCTTCAAAGGAAATGTAATATTGAGCTTAAAACTTAATTAAAACTTTAATTTCATGATTATCATTCCGTACTTAAAAAATCTATACACTTTATCTAAGAAACTTCTAACATTCTACCATTTATCAGCATCTTAAGAGTACAACACTATTTGTTCTCCTATCGAATGATTACAATCAGTTCTCTTATAGAAAGAGCCTTCTTATCGAGTATTTTCCCTTTTTTTGTGTCTCCATTTGTAATTATTTCAATTAAAGTAATATTTAAATATATCGAAATTCAAATTATTGAATATTTAAAATTAAATATTCAGAATATTAAAATGAATTTGATTTATTTTAAATTAAAACTTTTAATATTGCTATTTTATTATAAATATAATTTAACTTGTTAATCATTTTATTATTTAATATTCACATCTATATTACATGGCGTCAAATGAGCAGAAATTTATGTTTAAAGAAATGGAAGCTAAGTGGTTCAAGTTCGGATGGGATAATGAAAGCTCTGTCAATTTTCGAGAACACTTAAAAAACGTCAAAGAATTTATCAATTTATTTGATGCTTGTAAAATAATTGCAGAAGAGAGAATTACTATATTTAGCAAATATTTTGATGACAATATGATTAAGGAAAATGCGATCCAAGCTTTGAAAGTGCGAAGGTAGATATCGATTACTTGGAAAACATCCTATCAATTTACTAGATGTTAAACCATCAAAAATTAACCAAGCTATGCTAATATTTGAATTAAAGCAGTCTCGTGGGGGAGATAACAGAGTTTGCTAAGCGTATTCGTATGGAGAGCTGCTTTTTAACTGGAAAGAAAGAGGAAATCATGGTAAAAGCATTTTATTAATGGCTTGTGACATAAGAAATTGGCAAATGCACTCAAGATATTCAAACCAAAATCATTGGAAAAAGCAGTAGAAAGTAGAAAAGATAGAATGATAAATGACTATGGAACGAATTAAAATATATTGTGTAATATACGCCAGGAGAATGAAACCATAAAAAATTTGAAAATTGAAATAGAAAAGATAAAGAATGAAATTTCAAACTAAGAAGACACAATTACGAATCTCGCACAACAAGAAATTTAATAAAAATAGTAGTAATAATGTACAAAGTTCTGAAAAAACACAAAACTGGATAACCGTAGTAGACAAAAAAGAAGAGCATGCTTTACATGAGGTAAAAAAGCCATATAGCTAGAGACTTCAATATCAAAAAGATTTCCAGGCGTGATGGCAATCATCTTATAAACAGCTGCAAACAAACAAGCAATTTAAGATAATATCAGTAAGAAAAAGAGTAAACAACGAGAGACCAGAAAAAGAAGATTACAGCTATCAAGTGAATACGATAAGTGAAAATAAACCATCTTGGAACATTTAAAAATCTACTGAATTAATTAAAACATTTAAATCGTTACTCGAAAAAAACTATGTTTTTAAAGAACACCTCAAGTTTTTCACCACTCCGACGATAGCTTACAAAATACTGTAAATCTTTTACTACATCTCTCTTGCTCTCAAAAGCTTATCGCAATCTCTCTTTATATCCGTCCGCTTTCTTTAATGTTTTCACACATTCTTCCATTAGATCTTCCTCCAGCATACATGTTATCAAACGTTCTTCTTTCTTAACAATGATGTTCTTTGCCTCAAAGTATATTTCACACTGTTTAATAAACTTCTCTAGATCATCGCCTCTACAAAATATTTTTGGCAACAATCATTTTTTGATTGCGCCGGTGTTTACTGCTACCACCATGTTAGATGAGTTTTGAGAACTCGTCGGATTATCAACATCAGAAGTCGAATTCATTACAAGATTTATTTAAACAAAACTATACTTAACATTATTTGTATATTCAAACCAATTAAAATCCCGTGTTTTCATTGGTGATCATTTTTTAAAATCTTAAATTGAAAATTAATTTAATTTTATTTATTTAACATTATTTTATTTATTTACAATTAATTTAATTTAATTTATTTAAAAACATTTTATTTATTTATTCAAAATTTAAGACAAAATTTTTGTTCATCTTAAAAATTTTATTTATTAAAAAATTTTACTTTTTTTAATTAGACTAATTTTCGTTTACTCAAAAATTTTAATTTATAATTAAATCAAATATTTGTTATTTGAATTTGTCACAATAATTTAAATCTTTCTTTTAAAAAAATTTCAAAAATATGATCACTAATCACACAAAATTTCAACTCGATTTCCAAAGCCCACTCATATTGATAATCAATTTTATAGAATTGCGGTATCTGAAAATGTAGATGTAATTGGAATTGGATTATGCTTAGCACCAGCGAAATTTCAGCGGCTTATAAATATTGCATTACGAAATGAAAATTGCAAAAAGTGCGTATTATATTTAGACCATGTTTTAATATTCTTTAAAACTGTAGAAGAGCACAATGAAAGATTGAATCAAATATTAAGAAGAATCAGAGAATAAATTAGCCTCAAATAAATGTAAATTTTTACAGGGAAAAATAAAATTTCTCGGACATATAATAAATAAAAATTTAATAGCAGCAGATCATGATAAGATTATGGCAAACCAGAATTCGAGATTCTACAATGTCGAAAAGAACTTCAAACATTTTAGGGTTTTCTAACTATTATAGGCAATTTTCATCTCCATATTACTCTCAACAACCAATTTACCAAGTCTATTACTTTTTAAAGTTAGTTTTGATATTTTAGCTTTTTCGCCTATAATTCAATAATTTTTTCAATCCTTAACTACGTCTTTTTCGTAACCAAATGCAATTCTTACCCTGATCAAAAATTCTTCTACTATTTTAGAATTTTTGCAAACTTTTCTAATCAATCTTTATTAACATTCATGCTGTTGATATATCTGGTTCTTTCTTTTGAGTGATGCCCTTGACTTCAAAATAAATTTCACGTCTTTTAATGAACCTCTCTAAGCCATCACAGTCAAACATTTTTACCAACAATCTTTGGGTGATTTGTAGGTGCTTACCTCTACAATCATGTAAGAGGAAACGATTGTTGATGTTGGAATATTTAAATCATTATTAATAGATGTACCACGTAAAAATGGATTCAAATGTAAATTATTAGTAAATTAAAACTCTTAATTAAGCATGTTATTATGTTTTATATTTGAAACCTTTGATTAAATTGTTTACTATAAATGTTTTTTAAAATATATAAAATATTTGTAATGTCAATTTTATATTATAACTGTAATATTTTAATATTTATATTTAAATCTTTATTTTAATCTGACAAATCCTTCTTTTCTATAATAAATTTCTTGGAAATTTTCAAAATTTATCGATTTAATATTCAAAATCAAAATTTAATAATTCAATAAATTGCCTCAAAATTACTGATAAATCAAATGGCAAAAAGTAGTAGTCCTAAGAAAGATAACAAAAATAAAAGTCCTAAAAGTAAAAGTCCTAAAAATGACAGCAAAAACAAAAGCCCTAAAAAGGGAAGTGATAAAAGTTCAAAAAAAGATAAAAGTTCCAAAGTTGAGCTTACACAAATTGAAATGGATAAAGCTCCGATAACTCATGTTATTTTTGATTTAGACGGTGTCATTTTGGACAATCGATATTTTATGGACATTTTTATCAAAAAATTAATGCATCCTTATGATATCCATTTACCACTTTCAGTGAAACTAAAAATAAAAGATAAAAAATTAGAAACCATTGCTAAAATTATTATCAAAGAGTTTAGTATACCAATTTCTAATGAGGAATTCATGTATTGTTATAAAAAGTGGACGCCTGACATTTTAAAAAATGAGGAATTATTACCTGGAGTAAGTCGTTTAGTTATGTACTTTCAAAAGCATCATGTACCCATGGCAGTAATAACAGATTTTTCACAAGAAAACTATGAAAGTAAAAAGTGTCGCCATAAGCTAATTTTTGATAAATTTTGTCATGTAGTTTGTTATGGGTCTGATGAAGAAGCAAGAAAAAATAAGCCGGATCCATTTATTTATGAACTAGCAGCATCAAGATTTACTGATAATAAACCAAATGGTCCGTATAATATACTAGTGTTTGAAGATACCATAGATGGTGTAGATGCTGCACTCACAGCTGGAATGAAAGTTGTATGGGTACCTGATGCAATAACTGATGCATCGTTAAAAGATTTTAATAAAAATTTAATGGTTATCAAAAATTTGGAATGTTTTCAACCAGAACTATGGCGTATGCCAGTTTTCAGTGATTTATACAGTGTTTAGATTTATGTTATTTTTAAAAAGTCTCTCTACAACAGAGTTTGTATAAAGGAAAGTAATAATGATTCATTAGTCATTATTTGAATTTCAATTATTTATTTTTCTAAAATTGAAACACTAAACTTTTAGTTACAAATTACCGAAAATTTACTAGAAACCAAAACATTCTATTATATTTACATTAAAAATGCACCAAAGGTTCTAATTCATTGGCTAATGAGTAAAATTAAAACTACAAATATCCCCCGATTTACACTGAAGATAAGTTTCTTAGAAAATTGTGTAAATCGAAATCGTAGATTTCTATACGTAAAACCGTGTAAATCGTATAAAAATTAAAGTGTGCATAATTCAGCCATTTTTTTTACGTAAAATAAAACTAAATATATCTTAAAAACTTATAAATAACGGTGTTTTCATAAATTTACAAAATATCACTTGAGTTTTACAATTACAATTATTGCGAGAATAATTGTTGAACTTAACCATTGATCGCATTTGAGATTTTATTGAAATAATAGCTTCAATCAAATTAAATTGTTGTTTTAAAAATATTTGAATTTTTTACTAGTGTCTTGTTTGAATTTAATTTAAATTTGATTAAAATAATAAATTTATAATATAAAACAAACAATTTTGTAAAGGATTTCTAATATTAATTAAATCTATCAAAAAGTTATATTCTTGAAAAGGATAAAATCGAAAATTCGAATAACAACCACAAAAAGAAATAAAACAACATTTTGATCGCAGCTATTATTTAAATGAAATCTCAAATGCGATCGATGGTTAAGTACAACAAATATTCTCGTAATAATTGTAATTTTAAATCTCAAATTTTAAAACTTGTGTAAATCGGAGGATAGGTATTTTTATGTTTCAGTACGTAAAATTTATAATTGTAGTGACATTTTAGTGAACTTAGTTTGTTACTACCAATTCAAATAAACTGAAATTTTTGGCAAATAAATAAATTATCAATTTATAGAAGGATTAAATATCAAATTTGATTAATTTTTAAAATTTTGGTCTCCTAAAAACTTCAGGATCAATTTTTATGCATCAGCACAATTGAATCCAAGAACCTTTACAATTTTTACTAACACTTATTAGTTAATTATTTTGGTACTTTTATTTTGATCTATTATAAAGGTTCTGTAATTATGTCATAAATGTGTCATTTACAATTTACTTCAGATATTATTTCGATTCTAGTCTGAAATAAAGATTTTATTTCTTTAGTAAATAGGTAAATCTGCTTCTTACTATTGTTGGGTTTCTAGGATGTTTGATGTTAGAAAATTATTCTTCCTCTTTCATATTCTCACTTTCATGTTTTATAATCCATTTTGTAATCTAGAGGCATACCTAAAAACCTCAAGTGTTTATGACACCTTTATGTCACCCGTCTTTCCACGGGTCTAGCTCAACTTTATGGTATCGCGTCTTACATTCTCATTTCATGCACCACATCGCTAACCTGCTTAGTATTGACTTCTTTTAGGCAACAAACAAATTGTTATAATGACCATGTAGAGTCGTAACACATTAATTTGAACACATGTTTCAAATATTTTATTTGCTATACACATAACCGTAGCATCATCGGCTTAACCGTCAGTCATCTAAATCCACGGGTTTGTCCTGAGCATCCATCTTCTCTTCTGGCGATCGATAATTTAATTACAAGGTTAGGAGTGCTGTAAGCATTGTGGCCTCGCGATCGGCAGAGGTTTTGATTACATCTGCCATCAGGCAAGTTGCAAAGCCAATTCTTTTTCTTAAAGTTGTTGGGATTTTTAGGCATTCTTTAATACCTGCCCCTTCAAACGGAGCACTTCATTCCTTAATTCGCGTCACTCCTCTTTCCTGTGGTTCTGTGCATTTATCAACTTTTTTCTGTGCATCGTTTCTTCGTTACTTTTACTCACTAAAATGTATGAACAGATTATAATAATTAAACTTCTGTTGGAGTGAAACACCCAGTCGGTAAAGAAAATCAAAACCACAAGAAAAGTAATTGAGAACAACCAGTATGGCTGAATTAATAAAAAGATAAAAAAATATACAAAGGAGATGGAGATGAAGATTTTGGGTCAACAAATCTGACCACATCAATTACAATAATTAAAAGAAATTATGAAATTAAAAATAAAAGGCAAGAAAAGCATTACTGGAAAATAATTAATTATCAGGAAACATTAATTTATTTTAAATAAAAAATAAGTTAAAATTAGACAAAAAATTAGTTTTTTACGATTATCTTGGCCCAGAGGAATCAGAGAAACTCGTTGTAAGAAAATCTGAGAGGAAAGTGTATTAGAGTAATGGAATTTTGGCAGTTGAAAACCTTAACATTATCAGGAGGACCCTTACAGGAACGTGAAGATTGGACCAATAAAGGCCAAGAAAATAAAAATAAAACAAAGAAATGACAATCACATGTCACTCCAAAAATAGATGCCAATAAGAGTTCTACAACTCTGTAAAAAATTCAGAAAATTGGCACTAACGCCAATGAAAATTAAGAGATCTAAACTAAAAATAACCGACCAACAAGAACATAGTCGGGTTGGATCGAGAAACCATATAAAAGGACACGAAAAATTAGCCTAAAAACAACAATTTTCATAGATTTTAAGTGTTGAAAAAACCATCCATTAATCAACTAGTAGAAAACTATTGGCTACTCGTTTAACTATTGAAGTGTCTACTATTAAATTCAAAGAGGAATTATTTGAGTATTAATTGGAAAAGATCAAGGTAAAAAAATCTAATAACCATATCTAATAATATAATGGAATTAATTGTTAAAAAAAAATAAAAACAGGAATCATTCACCAACTCTAATTTGAATCCTTATATTGGCATTTCAGAACACCTGTTGCAGAATTTTGATTTTCACTAGTAAGTAATGTGTTCTAATCATGTTATTGTTATATATTTAATTAGTTGTTAATTAATAAATCTATCAATGTATGTTTATATTTGATAAATTTAATTCAAGTTTATGAATATAATTAATGTAGACGGTAAACAAATTCTAAATTGGTATTTTACCTACTCGTTAGCAGCCTCTCTATTACTCGCAATGCCTGTTCTTTCTGATACCCATTTATAAAAAAGAGAAATCGCTGATCTTAACTTCTAGTCACACTAAACACAACTACCGCCCAGATATGATGAATTCTTTTTAGTGAGCATTAAACTCCGCAAAAATCAATAACTCGGATTTACTATCTAACTAAGTAGTATGTGTGTATACAAATAACTAACCAATGAGTCACTCCAGGGAAGATGATGACATCAGTTGGTGTTAGCATAAAATTCACATTAGTCAGCACTTCTGTCACTTGCCATACCATAATCCAGTTAATAATGGAACTAATCTAAATATCCGTGTCGTAAATTAAAATTCTATCTAAATGAAATTTTTCTACTAAATAACAGATGTTGGATTATGCTGACTTCTACTAATAGATCCCCACTTTTGTGATCATGTAAATCATCGTTTTTTCTCATATCCAAATCAGACCATATCAATAACCAACCATTGTGATCCTTACGAAATTTCTAGACACTAATGAACTTCATCTTGGATTACGTTCCAGTTATGTTGCTGAGATGCAAGTAATGTGTGAGGAATCCCAAATTGGAATTATTTCAGTTAACCCTTTCTGTTTGGGTTAATGTTATATTAATAAAAGAAGTTTCAACCTCTAAATTTGATTTTTAATGCATGGGTAATTATTAAATTTAACCATAATTATAATTAGGGCAGTTTTATTGTTTGATTTAATTCGAAAAGTACCATCCATTTAAGAACACTTAGTCCACTAATTTATTTATGTGTTTGAATGCCAAGCTTTTTATCAGTGTAACGGCCCCGATCGCACCCAAGAAGTACTGCATCGTGTTACCACCATAGATTCAGTGACCAATCAAATTAATAGTGCATGGCAGCACGGTCCGGCATTGGTACCTGTGTCAGGCACCCACCTACCACGGAATACTAGGGTCACCATAGACATAGGTAACACCTTATGGGAGTTAAGGAACCTCGCTAGTGGAGGAGAATCAGAAAACAACGTGCTGAACCCTGATATATAAAGACAAAATTTTTTCTTTGGATTATTCATTGTTTAATATCTATAATAAATGTGTTAAGGAATTTTAACTTCCTTTTCTCTTAACTGTTAAAGTTCACCTATTTGGATTCTGTAATTTGATTATTCGGTCTATTTAGCTGGTTCTCCTTAGTTGAAAAATTAAAATTAAATACCAATTTTTATAATAAATATTTTGTAGTGCATTCATCACTGAACCGAACTACAACTCCAACCAAAAAGATGAAGGATACCAGTGAGGACCAAGAAATGACTTGGGACCTCTACCCCCTCGCTAAACATCGCTGGGAAGCGGAGATGGCCACCGCGAATAGTAAAGTTATTCGGTACAAGAAGAGATGTATCGCCTTTAAAAAGGAAGCCGAAGCCTTCCACATGCAAGAACGTGTATGGAAAAAACAAGTCGAGTCCTTCGCGGAAATTATCCGGTCCCACCATGACCGAGAGAATAAATTAGTTAGTGACATCTTGCATCTCAAAGAGAAAATGCCTCTCGAACCTTTGATGATAAAGAAGAGCACTCAAACCCCACGGCCGTAGTTATCTTTGTTCATACCACCCTGTGAATAAACATTTCTTCCTGTTATTATGATTTTGTGTTCGCTCATCTAAAATATGAAAATAAAATTGTCGTCGTCCGGGTTTCGGACTAATCTAGTTCATTATTATGTTATCTTTAATATTTCACTCTTTTTAGTGCCACGTATTCAATTGCCCCGTAGCCTGAGACGGTGTCACTGACTAATCCAGAAACTTCTGCTCGAAAGACACCTTTAGCGCTAATCCGAGCGTGCTTTACTTCATCATTTAGCACAACGTAATAAACTGATAAAGCGTTTGGACGTGATTGTGAAGAAACAAAATGACTTAGCTGAGAGCACGAAACAACTTCTACTGCACAAAATTGAATTCTCAAAGCACTAAATTGCCAACCTGTCGCGCCAGTTGGGTAATGCTGCATACCTCAACTGGGATGATAATGAAGATTCACTGTTGTTCGACTTTATCCCAGAAGAGCCGACTAAGTGGTTAGACCCGGGTGCTCTAGATGGCATGTGATTTAAAAACAATATAATGTATTATTAATCTGGTGCTTAATTTTTTTTTGTGGTATTTTAAAATAATAAGGAAATTATTGCGAACCCGAACCATAGGTGTATGAGTGTGAACCTCGCATGAAGTTGAAGGTCAACCGCTCTACACTGAATATCTAATCTTGGGACATTAGATTAAATTCTTGAAAGGGATCCCCTGAGGGCCATGTTTTCCCCGGCCAGTTTTTCCGTTTTATCATCAACTCAGGTGAAACCCCAATACTACATTAGAATGTTTTGAAAATTAATTTCTCAGAAAAATAGAATAACAAATAAACTAAATTTCTTAAAATGCACTAGAGAATTTTGAAATTTAAATTCTTTGAAAAATTATTTCTATTATTGCGTGACAAAACAATTAAATATGGTTACGCAATATAGTACTGCCTCTGCAGTTTATTCATAATTCGAATTATACAGACAACTGAAATTGAAACTTAGTGACATACATATCACAATATCTTAATCGAACAAAAAACACTCTTTATAGATTATTAACAGCGATTTATCTTTCTAATCAACGTTTAGATTTATCAACCGGGCGACATTCAAATACATGAATTTTTGCATTAATTTCAACTCCTCGGCTTCTTCATCCATCTTGATGGCATTGGAAATAGATAGTACATCGGTTGCTTTCAAAGTACTGCCGGACAACTCCTCTTTTAGTTTTCTTATTTTTCCTCGTAAGATTCTTGTACCCGATCTTACTGGCACTCGAGTGCTCATAGATTAGTATTCTTAACTGCCAATTGTGGCTGGGCCGATTCTAAATCTGCTTCTAGGTTCTGAATCTCCGCAGTGCTATATCCCCTTTTCTTGGCTATCATGACTTGTACCTCTGCTTATTCGATGTAGTATCGACCCTGCTCGTCAATATACGGTCAGGTGTAGTGAAGCCTCCTTCTTCTTGTTCCCTTGAAGCTATTCATCTAGTAAATGCAAAATAAGGTAAATATCATGAATAATATTACAATGAAAATTTAAAAATAATAAAATTAATATACGAAACCCCCAATCATAGCTAATTTTTAACGATTTTTTGGCTTGTGACCCTAGCACGGCTTCGTCCTCGCTTCTGTAACACGATCAGAGAAAATGACCACTTATAGCAGCCATTTTTTCTTGTCTCTGCTAGTGCAAAGCTCTAGCAAGAATTTCTCAATGATTTCCTTTTTCCGTAACACAATTAATGTCATTTCATAATCAATGTTATTCAGCTTTTCACTCGAAATCGCGCTATTAAATACGAGCAAGTTTTAATAATTTTTGAGAAACAACTCAATGAAAAATGAACAAATAAAATCCTTGTAAATATTAAAGTATGATTGCACTAGTCAATAACATTAAAAGTAAACAAAAATTAACTTCCTTAATTGTCAAATCTTTATTATCAATCATTAATTACCAACATTTAATTATAAAATCAATGACATGGTTCATTGAACTCTTCGATCTATTAAAGTTATCCAAATAAATGTTTTATAGTATAATTAAAGTTAAGAATCACGTAAAGAAACGATTTACACATAAAAAGAATTATTAGTTAAATTTAAGCCATAAAATATATAACTTGAAATTCAGGTATATTATAATTATATTTCCTTTTTTTAAAAAAATCAAAACAAAATTTTACTATTTTCACAATGCCGATTTGCAATCACACAAAATCAACAAAAAAAATTCTTAAGTCTTTAAAATTCATGTATCGCTGTTCGAGCTCCCGCATAACATTACTACCAGATGTTGGAATAATACATCACTACTCCGATCCCGTTTACCTTACCCTTAACGGATTCATTCAATTTCTACCTTTCTATCACATAAATTTGCTCATTAGCCTCTCGAAAAAATACCGACTTCCGTTTCTCTCATGATTTTAAACTCTCGTTTACGTAATTTTAACCATGGTCTCTCAAAGAATCGTAAATTTTCTATCACATAATCTTCTCAATTGTCTCGTGTTATTTTAAACTCGTATTTGCACGATTTCCGCAGTAGTTTCTCAAAATAAAAATTTTCTTTCATATTATTTTCTCATTCGCCTCGTATAATATTAAACTCTTGTTAACATCATTTTTGCAACGATTTCTCTGATAATCGTAAATCTACTTTCATATGCTTTTCTCATTTGCCTCGTATAATATTAAGCTCTGCTTTACATAATTTTCACCTCAGGACTCAGATTTATTTTATCGTTTCAACAGCTAAAGGAAGTACAATCCTGGTTTCGGGGCCACTCGGATTTTTATAATTTTACACATTAAATTAATAGTTAATTAATAATATCCTAAAATATACTTGCTATTCTGGATCAGTGTTGCCTGCTTTATAGTGGTGAAAACAGAAAATAAATTTTTGTTAGTGGTTCCGACACGTATAGTTGATAAATTGATAAATGAAATTCATGAAGATGGTAGAACAGATGATTCGAACAGTGGGGGACATCATTACGATAACGATAAAAGGGAAATGTAATGAGAAAGAGTAGAAGACATTATTACTTCGAGTAGAATTTGGTATTAATACTACATTACAAGAGTCAACAAAATTATATTCTTTCGAAATCGTATTTGGTCGAAAGATAAATCTGCATACCAAAGAGGAAATGCTCTCACGAGGAAGGACAGACACAGAAGATATATTGCGGCAGAATCACTAGAACTTTTACGGATAAATTAAATTTTTTGCGGATATGTTTTTAATATGCAATTTCAAAAACCATAAAGCTACAATATTTAATATTTTGTTAATACGGATATATGTAGTCTTTTCATAGAATTATGTTATTATTTTACATCCTAATAATTTTAAATGCTTACAATTATACATAGACAAGTTAATATTGCTGACCATTGTAAAGTCTTTGATATAAGTTTTGACAATGCATGTTATTTTTTATTATTAAAACATGGTTAAGTCTTAATATTTGCTTTAAAATTTAACTAAATTTTCTATAGATATCCTAATATTCACACGGACTTTTATAAAAATGTCCGTAAATTTTCGGATAATTGACAATCTTGATAAAGTCTATATTTAAAAATATAGTAATACTAAATTTATATAAGACTACATTTGACACACAATGTAATTCATATTGAATTTTTTAGTGCTTAATTTATTTTGAACAAAATCCACTTAGTTAACTATTAATTATTTTTATATATTACTAATTATTTTCCAAATAGAAATCCCTTTTTATTGAATTCAGATAAATTTTGCTTTATTTAAAATCAAATTTATTTTAATTATATTTATAATTTATTAGTTTTATATTAAAAACGTTGTTTATATAATGAAATTCAAATTGATATTTTTTAAAATAAAAAGTAACATTTATTTTTAATTAAATTATATCCTCTAATAGACATAAAATGGACACTTTAAAATTAAATCAAACGCTTAATGGACACACAGATCGTGTTTGGAATTTATCTTGGAACTATAATGGAACTTTATTGGCTTCATGTAGCAGTGATCGAACTGTTAGAATTTGGTCTTTCTGTATGTCTATTATAATTCTAGTAAAATAAAGTTTAAAATCATAACTTTAGCGACATCAACAGGAAACTGGACTTGTTTATGTGTACTTGATAACAGACACCAGAAAACTATAAGGTGTGTTACATGGTCTCCTTGTGGGAAATATTTGGTGAGTTCGGGTTTCGATGGGGAAGTTTTCATTGAAGAAATGGTCAGTAAAGACCCATTAGAATTTGAATCAATAGAATTCCCCACAGAACACAAGTATGAAGTAAAATCAGTTAGTTATTCGCCAAGTGGAGCGTATTTAGCAACTTGCAGTCGTGACAAAACCGTTCAAATTTTCGACATCGAAGATCTCAGTAGTCCATATAATATTGAGGTATTTTCACATTCTGAAGATGTAAAAGCAGTAACATGGCATCCTCTTGTTGATGTAAGTCAAATTTGTTTATTTTATTATTATATTAATATTTCACTTTATTTTTATTTGGTAAAATTTTAACATTAACAGTCAAATAAATTATAAATAATAATTATTATCTGTTGATTATAGTTAATTTAATTTTATTAATAAAGTACATTTATTATAATTATTATATTGTTATCGTATTGATTGGACTTAAATCGAACCACCTACTAACCAAATCGATTAATTAGACACAAAAACCGTAGAAAAATAACATTTTTATCAGGGTTTTCAATTTTCGTTCAGGCTTCGGAACTGCTTCGATTTTTATTTTTTGGAGCTCAAATTTTCAATTTAGATCCGTAATTTCGTAAAATTAAACCCGACAGATGATTTTTGAACGTTTATTTCTTAAATACAAATGAAAAATCTAAAATAAACTACTCCCGCATCAAAATCAATATCGTTCCGGAAAATAGCGTTTCCCATAGTTTTTGCATAGAAAATTCATTTTTGCTTTTTTATTTACAAAAAAATTGACTTGTTAAAATTCATTTTGTTCAACAAAATGCCAATCAATATTTAATACAGTCGAAACACTCAATTTCCTAAAAAGACCAATGAAAACTGCAGGAAACAATCATAATCGTTGCATAATCATGTTTGCATAGAGAGCTCCTCTTTTTTATATATAATCACCTCAATAATCAGAATTTAACTGTTTCCATTCCTACTTTTCAACAAAACACCACTCAACACAAATCAATCAATAATGCTGACTGTTAATACAGTAGAACCTCTCTAATATTGTTATCATATTGATTTTTATTGAAATTTATCCACTTACTTACCAAATCGATTACTTAAACAGAAAAATCGTAGAAAAATAACATTTTTCAACAGGGTTTTCAATTTACGGAACTGCATCGATTTTTTGTTTTTGGAGCTCGAATTTTCAATATAGATTCGTAATTTCGTAAAATTAAACACGGCAGATGATTTTTGAACGTTTATTTCTTGAAGACAAATGATACATCTAAAATAAACAACTCACACATCAAAATCAATATCGTTCCGGAAAATAACGTTTCCCAAGTTTTTTTGCATAGAAAACTCCTTTTTGGTTTTTTTATTTATCCAAATTGAATTGTTTAAATTCTTTTTGTTCAACAAAAATCCAGAAAACCTCTCTAAATTGATTGTAAAACTCTGAAAAATTCTCTTTATACTACTTTACAAATCAATTAATAAGCGGGAGGTAATATTTATTTCCCGGTCTCGACTAGGTTACACCGAAACAATGCTCTATACCAATATTTCTCAACATAAAACTAACCGCGGACCACCGAATGAGAAACAATGCTCTATACTAATATTTCTCAACATAAAACGAACCGCGGACCACCGAATGAGAAACAATACTCTATACCAATATTTCTCAACACAAAACAAACCGCGGACCACCG
>MQRL01525453.1:746-11841 GCA_001938525.1 Dugesia japonica
ATCTGATATAGATTCTAAGGATAAGAATATTTTGAATTTATTATTCCAAACAATCGAACCATCAATTACAATAAGTAATTGATAATAAGTAATTACATTATAAGTAATATAGTTATAATATATTACATATACATTATAAGTAATGTATATGTAATTATTACATTACATAGTATATTACATAGTATATTACATATTACATAATTATTATATTACATAGTATAATCTATATTACATTACAATAAGTAATATAGTAATGGTAATAAAGCTAAACGGCGTCATCACCGTCGAATGTCAAATTTTGGATTTTTGATAAAACATGTAAAATGCCGTACCGGATGAAAAAATGTCAAATTTTGGATACCTCACCCAATGTCGAATTTTAAATAAAAAATTTTAGATGAAAAATTTTGATGATGAATTTTGACCGCGAATTTTAGATGAAAAATTTTAAATGAAAAATTTGGATGAGGAATTTCGACCGCGAATTTTAGATGAGGAATTTTAAATGAAAAATTTTAAATGAAAAATTTTAGATGAGGAATTTGGATGGGGGAATTTCGACCGCGAATTTTAGAAGAGGAATTTTAAATGAAAAATTTCGACCGCGAATTTTAGATGAAAAATTTTAAATGAAAAATTTTAACCGTTAATTTTAAATAAAAAATTTTAAATGAAAAATTTTAACCGTTAATTTTAAATAAAAAATTTTAAATAAAAAATTTTAAATAAAAAATTTTAAATGAAAAATTTCGACCGCAAATTTTAGATGAGGAATTTTAAATGAAAAATTTTAAATGAAAAATTTTAGATGAGAAATTTGGATGAGGAATTTCGACCGCGAATTTTAGATGAAAAATTTTAAATGAAAAATTTTAACCGTTAATTTTAGATGAAAAATTTTAAATAAAAAATTTTAAATAAAAAATTTTAAATGAAAAATTTCGACCGCAAATTTTAGATGAGGAATTTTAAATGAAAAATTTTAAATGAAAAATTTTAGATGAGAAATTTGGATGAGGAATTTCGACCGCGAATTTTAGATGAAAAATTTTAAATGAAAAATTTTAACCGTTAATTTTAGATGAAAAATTTTAAATGAAAAATTTTAAATGAAAAAATTTAAATGAAAAATTTGGATGAAAAATTTTGACCGTTAAATTTTCCATATATAAAAAATGTCGGTAGTAGTAGAAAATGCTTTAGTCGAAAAATATAAAGAAATTAAAATGAAAAACCCATTTGAGAAAGATTGTACAATTGCAAAAGAAATGGGGATAACATTAATTGCTTTAAATAAAATATTAAGAAATTTTAATTTAATAACCGAAAGAAAAAGACACCCTAGATTAAGATACACCTATAATGAATAAACAAAAAAATATGATAATGACAAAAATGGAAATTATTTTTATTGTATGAAAACAAAGGACTTTGAATTAATTCGTGAAAAAAAATATAATACACTATTAACAGAAAAAAGAAATGAACTCTGTCAAGAAAATAAAATTGGTGGACAGATTAATTGTGAAACCATATTAGAAAAAACATTAACAGAAATCAGTGAAAATTGTGAAGCGGGTGATGTTTTAAAAAAAGTAATAAATGATAAAATAACTAAAAGTAAATTGTTAAAAGATTTAGAAATTACAACAAAAAAATTACCGGAAGAAAAAGAAGACTTATTATTTAATATTTTACCATTACACACCATTTATAAAGAAGCGTTTAATATAGAAAGAGAAAAAAAGAAAAATGGTTTCCAAATAGTGGGACTTGAAATGAAAGAAAATAAGAGTGAAAAAAAATTAAACGAAAAAATTAGTCAACTGAAATATTTTATCTACTTTTTACTCTTCATTATTTTTTTAGTAATAGTTTACTATGCACATTCATATTTTTCACTTTTTATAAATTATTTATATAAGAAATGGCGAGCATCGATTTAGATAATAATTTTGATTTTTCACAAATAGCAATAAAAAATGACATATTAAAAATTTCACCTTCATCAGGAACAATTAATAATTTAAATGCAGGTGGTGATATTTTATTTCAATCTTTACAATCAACAAATCCACTTCACATTTGTAATTCAATGTTATATTTTGTAATTGGGATAGATCCTAAAGATAAAGAAAAAATAACTTTAGAAAATAATTTCTTTCCAAATTTATTTAGATCAATGAGATTAACATTAGGTTCAACAGATGTAAAAACTATAAATGATCCAGGTGTAATATCTACAATGTTAAATTTAGTATTAACAAGTGAAACATGGAAAAAACAATATGGACAAATGTCGATGTGGTTACCAGATACTGAAGATGGAGATACAAAAACGAGTATTGGTTATAAATATAGAAAGAAACTTTATTCACCAGGTAGATTTGAAGGTTATTTTCCATTAAAAAATTTATTTGGATTTATGCAAAATTGTAATAGACTTTTATATAATACAATGATAGAATTTACATGCGCCAGACAAATTAATGATAAAGCATTATTTTATGGAGAAAAAGACTCATCAGCAACATTAAAATTATTAACATTTGAATTACACATTCCAGAATTTAGATTATTACCAAAATCGGAATTAATTTTATTAGAAAGAATTGCTACAAATAAACCTATTAAAGTTGCTTATTTAAATCGAATAACTGCTAAATCAAATTTAGATACAGGGGGATATTATTCAATAAAAATTAGTAGTTTAGCTTATGAACCAAGATATATTTTTATTTGTTTTAAGGATCCAGAAATTTCATTTGAAACGAACGAAAATTTATTTGTACAAAAAATTAGTAAGAAAGCTAAAGAAACAACATCAACTTCAACAACATCAACATCAACATCAACATCAACATCAGAAACAACAACAACAAATTATTATCTTAGAAGAATTCAAATACAATTGAACAATACTTATTAACCAATTAATGAATGTAAATTTGACATGGAAAAAAATGAAATGATTTATCCTTATACTGCTTATGTAAAATGTTGTCATGAATTTTTTGTAGAACCACAATTATCACTAATGGATTATGGAAATTTATATCCAATGTTTTGTTTTGATGTTTCAGCTCATGATGATAAAATGAATATTAATAATGTTGATGTAACACTTCACATAACAAAAGATCCAGATTTCAAAGCAACTGTTTATTGGTGTATACTTGAAGAAAAACATGTTGAAATGAAATAAGCAAATAGTAAAATTGTTATGGGGGAAAATCTTAGAGGAATTGATGTTAATAAGAAATTTTAGATGTTAAATGAGAAATGAGAAATGAGAAATGTAAAATGTAAAACAGCTCGCCTCGCGAGCTAGTATTTATTTATAATAAAATGCCACCCAAAGAGACTAGATTTATATGTGAATATTGTGGTAAAATAATTTTAAAGAAAAATAAATCGAGACATTTGGATTTATGTATAAATAAAAAATCTGGAGGTGACATGCAAAATTCAAATGTAGTATCTACTTTATTAAAATCTTTTACTTGGGAAAAATATCCAGGAGAAAGACATTTATTTAAACATAATTACACTGGACCTGGAACACGTTTAGATATTCGTCTAGATGAGAATCTTATTCCTAGAGAAGGAGAAGAACCAATTAATAAAATTGATCAAGCCGCATTAATACATGACATTGCATATAATTCAGAAGGTATTAGAGATCGACATATTGCAGATGTAAATTTAATTCATGATATTAATAATATTGAAAATCCAACATTAACAGAAAAACTTCAAGGTTGGCTTGTAAAAGCTGCGATGAAAGGAAAAATAATGTTTGGTGGAGAATTATCAAAGAACAAATTAAAATTAAGAAGTAAAGAAGAAAAAAATAGAATTCGTTTAAATCAAATATTAGATGAAATTGGTGATAAGAATAAAATATTAGCTGAAGAACTTCATAAAGAATATAAAAAACCTAAACATTTTTTAAAAGTAGAAGTTTCTGAAAAAGATGATATTTGATCTGCAGATTTAATATTTAATCAGAAAAATGTAATGTTGACAGTTATAGATCTTTATACAAGATATGCTTTCATAGAACTATTGCAAAATAAAACTGGACCATCAAAAACAAAAAGATTTGAAAAAATTTTAATTAAAAGTGGTACATCTCCAAATAAATTATGGGTTGATAAAGGAAAAGAATTTTATAATAAAAATTTTAAATCTTTTTGTGAACATAATAACATAGAAATATATTCAACTGAAAATGATGGAAAGGCAGTTGTAATTGAAAGATTTAACAGAACTTTTAAACACAAGCTTTTTAAACATTTTACTGCCGTTGGAAATCAAGATATCAATCAAACTTTATTAGAACATATTATAAATGAATATAATAACACAATACATTCTTCTATTAATGTTACACCTACAGAAGCAGCATTAAATCCGGATATTGTGAGGGAATATGAAGATTCCCATAAATCTGAAGATTTCCATGATAAAATAAAATTTAAAATTGGTGATAGAGTTAGAATGTTTAAAATTAAAAAATTATTTGCTAAAGGTTATACTTTTAAATGGTCAAAGAAAATTTTCATTGTTACAAAAATATATTACACAAAACCTTTTACATATCAAATTTCAAATCTTAACGGCAACAAAATATCGGGAAGATTCTATAGTAATGAGTTACAGAAAACTGCATTTTAATACGACCACGAAGTGGTCTTAAATACTGTTAATATTCGAATGTAAAATGTAAGAATTGAAAAACAACTTAGGATTCCAGGGAATCCATAAATTTTGTTAACATGATTAAATTAAAAAATATTAAAATATCCGAATCATGGACGATTTTAATGAAATAAAAAATTATATAACAGCAGGAAAAAATTACACGAAAACATTAAAAACAGATAAGAAAAAATTAAGTTTTGAAGATGAGTTAAGAAGATCTTTTACAGGACCAACATTTTATGAATCGAAAAGCAATCCATGTGGTTCAATAGAAAAAACTTTAACTATTACAGAATTTAGTTCCGAATATTATAAAAATTGTGATTTAAAAAGAATTTCACAAGAAAAAGATTATTGGATAGGTGTTTTAATTAAAAGTAAACAATTAGGATTAATTTCATATGATAAATTAGGAAGGTTTTTTGATGAAGAAAAATCGAGATTTAGTAAAAATTCGGATTTTAAATTTTATTGTGTTGGAAGGGGATATTATCAATCTCGAAGTTACATTTATAAATTAATACGATTTAGTAGAATTGTAGATAAGTATCCTAAAATATTAACAAGTAAATTTTCATTTTATAAGATAGCATCAAATTTTAAAAAGATAGAAGAAATGATAAATATAAAAATTATAATCTAAAATTTAAAATGGATAAAATTAAACAACTTCAAAAAATGTTAAATGAAATTTCAACTCAAATAGAATTAATTGAAGATATTATTGATGAGATTGTTGGTGTTGATCAGGATGAGGGAATGCCGTTTTTTAATCAGTAAATAAATCATTTGACATTTCCTCCTTTTCTTTGTTTAAATAAAAATAGGTATATCTATTTTTCCAATGGTAATTAGTTTCATAATCAAAATCAAATTTTATAGGGAAAATATTTAAAAACAATTCATGATACACATTATCTCTATCAGTTTTATTTAATTTAAAAAATACGTAACAATTAGAATTATTTCTTATAGAATGTTTATCTAAACTGTAATATGTTTGGGAATTTAAATGTCTCCCTCTAGTAAAATAACTTTTCTGTATATCTTGATTTTTTTCATTAACTACATCATCAAAAATTATTAAGTTTTTCTTTTCCTTTGAAAGTCTGTCACATGAAATTATTTCATGAGGTTTATTTGATAATGTTACATTTATAGAAATTGGTTTTTTAGTTACTAATTTTTTATTTAGACAAAATTGAAGAACTTCATATGGAGTGTTACAAGTATCAGGAACTATTTTTTGATGTTCAAACATATAAATTATTTCTTATTTAGTTAAACCATTTTCACAACCTAAATAAAATAATTGAATTTCAAATTGATTTATTGTTGTTGAATAAAAAATTAATACATCATAATCTAAAAATTCTGGAGTTAATAATATTTTCATTAATAAAACATTTTTCCCACAACCTGATGATCCAATCATTAAAAGTCTAAAATTATTTGGAAATACTTTATTTTTAAATTTTGTTAAATTTTTTTCCCATATAAAATTTTGTGGTGTAGAGGCTTTAACTTTTTTACTCCTCGTATTCATTTCTTATAAATAAAATTTAGCACGCGAAGCGTGCTGTTTTACATTCCAACATTTTACATATATTAAAAGCCCACGAAAAACAAAAGCCTACTTCGTAAGCTTTTATATTTATTTTAAATATTTAATTTAGACTTCAACTCATTAATAACTTTAGTTTGATTTTCAACTAATACTTTTAAAGATTCACTATTCTTCTTTTCTTTTTCTTTTTTATTATTTGATATTAACTCATGAACTTCATTAACCATATTCTTACTTATTAATAATTCTTCATCAGTTAAAATTTCATCATTAACAGCTTTCTGTTGAAATAGAAATAATTTATTTTTAACAGCTTCGAGTTTCCTTATTAATTTTTCATATCTTTCTTTTCTAGATTTTATTAAAGAAGAATTTATTGTTCCTATTATAGGTAAGATGGATATTGCACCTGTAATTATTGGTATACCTACTGTAGCAAGCGCAATTCCCACTGGAGTAATTAATACAATTCCACCAATTCCAATACCAGCACTAACAATTTTTGGTGTATATTTTATAGATGAATCTATTCTTTCCCACCTTCTATGTATTTTCTTATAATGTTTAATTTTATCTTTAATATAATAAAGATCATTTTCAAAATCTTTTATTCTAGATAAAGCAAGTTTATTCTTTAAATCTAAAATTGTATATTCATCATGTAAACTAGGATATATTTTTTCTTCACTCATTTTTCTTAATTAAAATTTAAGTATTTTTAACCGATTATCCCTAGTGGTTTATTTTTTCGAATGGAAAATTTAATACTTATACTCATTAAATAAATTCTTTCTGGTAAAAGTATTTGAATATAATTTATATTATTTTGATTAATTTCATCACTTTTTCGAAAAATGTTTACAGAATTATCTTTAGATTTAACATATAAAAATGAAACGGCAACATGATTTATTTTAATGACATATGTAAATTTTTCAAGTGAAGAATATCCCTTTATAATTATATCAATATTTACATTTATTGATGCATCTAAAGAAATAATAAAAGGTTTTTCGAGATAAAAATATTTTATGTTATTTATGGTTTTCATTTCACCTTTTCTTGTTATATCTAAATTATAAAAATGTTTTTCTGAGAAATATAAATGTGGAATATTATCATCATGGCATTTAATTGAAAACATTACCTCTTCATCATCAATCTTTTCATAAAGTAAATAATTATTAAATAACTTTCTTAAAGTTTTAAGTGATTCATTAGAAAATGTTTCTTTATATTTTTGAAATGTTGCATTAATTCTATAAATATAAATTTTATGTAATTTTGCTTTTATTGTTTCATATTCTTCAGTTAATTTATCAATAATACCAAATTTATATAAATTAACACTTAATTCCTTTAAATTAACTTCTTTTGGTAAAGATATTTGAATAGTGTTTATATTTATAACATCACTTTCATAATAAACATTTACAATATTATTTTTAGGTTTATATGAAAATGTTGATGAAAGATTATTAATTTTTATAGTATATGAGAAATTAAAAATTTTACATGAACCTATTATAATTATACATATTTTTTCATTTATCTTTGTGTATAGGGAGATAAGAAAACCATTATTTCTTTCAAAATCTAAATTATGAACATATTTATCTATAATACTAAATTTAGGAAGATCATCATAATCATCTCCATATTCTTTAAGTAAAAATATCTTGTTAACACTTTTATTTAAAACCCATGGTAAATAATTATCAATTAAATGTTTTAAACTTTTATATGTTTCATAAGAATCTGTTTCTTTATAAGTTTTTAATAAAATATTAATTCTATCAACATGTATTTTATAAAGTTTTGGTTTTATATAGTTATTTAATTTAATAATAGTTATTTTCTTTAAAGAAACACCTTTTGGCAAAAGAAATTTAATATTGTTTATATTTTCATAATATTGTGCGAAAATATAAAAATTTTTTTTTATATATTCACATCATAAATTTTTTCTTTTCCTTCTTCATTAATTTTTATGAGATAAGTAAACGGTTGTTCATCTTCACAATATCCCTCAATTATTATTTTAATTTTTTCATTTAAATTTTTTATATGTAAAACAACATAAAAAGGTTCTTCTAAATAAAAATGTTTAATAAGTAACACATTTTTCATTTCACCTTTTCTTGTAAACTCTAAATCCTTTACATATTTTTCATTAACACTAAATTTTGGAAGATTATCATTTTCATTACAAACAATTGAAAATAATATTTCTTCTCCCGCAATAAAAAAGGGTAAATAATTATCAATTAACCGTCTTAAACTTTTAAGTGTTAAATCTGAAAATGTTTCTTTATAACTGTTAAATATATCATTAAATTTATCAATAAAAATTTTATGAAGTCTTGGTTTTATATTTTCAAATTCTTTAAACACTGGTAAAACTTTAGATTTAAAATTTTCTATATTTAATTTAATCACTTCAATCTGATTTGAATTCTCACGAAATGTTTTAGTATCTATATCAGGATGAAAAGTGTTAAGTGTCTCATTTAACATTTTGATATCATGTTTAATTTTCTTACTCAATATGTCTTCATTTAATTTTTTAAATCCTTCTGTTAAATAACTGCTTTTATATGGATAAAAATCTGATTTTATTCTTTTAATTTCAAATGCAATATTGTCAAATGTTTCTTGATTACAGTTCTTTGTTAATAATTTAATTTTCTCATTTATTTCTTTAGTATTTATTTCGTTTGCTTTAATTTGTAAAAAGAGTTTGTTAGATTCATAATTATCAATCTTTAATATTTTGTTAAAAATTATTTCATGTTTCTCTATTTTATTTTCTAATTGTTTTATATATTTTAAATTAACTGCATCATTTAAATCTCTTGGATCTTCTGTTATTTTTAAAGATGTTATTGTGTCACCTGTTTCATTAACATATTTACTTTCATTTTCAACATTTGATATTTTAATTTTAGCATCTACTTGATTTAATAATTCTTTATTACTAACAAATAAACTTTCCCCGAATATATTCATTTCTTATTAATTAATTTTAGATGTTCCATCTAATAATGAATCATATAAACTTTTCATTTCTAAAATTATTTCATCGAACTCTAACTCACGAATTTTATATAAAAAATAAATACATAAGACACCACATATTTTTGTACCAAAATGCTGAACTTGAATTTCATTATATTTAACAACTAATTTTTCTAATTTATCAAAAGGTTTTAATCCAAAAGAATCAAAGTAATATCCATTTGTGTAACATGTCCAGTGTGAACCATTTTGATTTGAGTTTTGATAATTAAAAATATAGGCACCCTGAAGGGTGCCGATTTTCTGTATCTCATTCTTCATTAAAACTTTAATAGGTAAATCTAAAAATTCTGCAATTGAATATAAATCAAAATTTGTAGTTGTATTAATTCCAAATGTTTTCAGGAAGTCTAATAAAAAATAAGTAGTTGACGAAGTCGAATCTTTTAATTCTTTTAATTTCTTATCACTCATTTATTAAATGTAAAATGTTAGATGTTAAATGTTAAATATCTAAAAGCCAACTTCGTTGGCTGTTTTTTTATTGTCTAAACTTTTTCAAACGAACATAAATAGAAATTGTTTCTTGACTAAAATCTATTGTGTTAAAATTTTCATCTACAATGTTAAATCTTAAACTATCAATGTATCTCACATTAACTCTTGAATAAATTACATTAGATGGTCTTTCTAAAATTTTAAATCAAAATGAAACTGTATTAATTGGAATTGAATATAATAAATTTATTTGTCTAGTTTCTCCTTTTGGAGATTTAATATAATTAGCTTTAACAATGTCACATGTAATATTTATCATGTTAATATGAGAAATGTCAACTTTTACATCTGAAAAGTAAGTTTTTGGTTTATATTCTGTTACTTTTTCCATAATAAATTTTTCTGGTGTATTTTCTTTATTGGCTAATGGAACTTTCTTTTTTACTTCATTAATGAATATTTCTTCTTTATATTCTTTTACTATAAATCCTAAATTTTATGAAAGAAAGATTCTTTATCAAAAGTTAAGACACCTTTTTTAATTGTCATTTTACATTTTCCTGTTGATTCATCACCTATAACTTCTATTTCATAATCTTTTAATTTTTCTGAAATTTTCTTTACTTCCTAAGCTCCAGGTTCAATTTTTTCAACTTTATTATTATAAATAAATTTATTATTTCTTTCTGTTATGTTAAATATGACATTGTAACATGTAAAACAAATTAACCCTAATTCATAATCATCATCTAATTGTAAAGGATATTGTAAATCCAATTTTAAATTTTGTTCTTTTCCTACTACTATGAACTGATACGACATTTTTTATATGATAAATTTAGATCGTGAAGAATGGATTCGAAGAATCCCTTTATGTTTTTACTGTAACATCTCAACATTTTATATTAAAAACAACCCACTTCGGAAATAAAGAATCCTTTGTAAAAACAACTTACTTCGTAAATTTATTTTATCTTGAAATATTTATCCTTATATTTTTTATAAATCTTGTTAGATATTAAACCTTTAGATTTTAATTTTTTACATACATTTTTAATTTCTTTATCGAGATTGTCATGTCCAGATTTTGCTGCTGAAATTAATGATGTTAACTTTTCAAATAATTCAATTGGTGAAAAACCTCTTCCGATTTTTGGTTTTGGGGTAAAAGGATTATTTAAAATATTTTCTTCTATTAGTGTTGGGGGATTTATACGAATTTGTGCTGGTAGGGGATGTGAGGTAAATTAAATAGACAAATTGTTTCGGGGAATTTTTTTGTGGCAAATCAATAAAAAAAGCAAT
>MQRL01527427.1:1004-11343 GCA_001938525.1 Dugesia japonica
ATTATTATTATTATTTTTGTTATTACAGACACGTTATATTAGTAATATTGAAAATCAAACTATCTTTTAGTCGATATTAAATGTCCCATAGACTTTATAAATAATTTCAAGAAAGCTGATTTTAATAACCTTCAGAATTATAATGAATTATTATTAATGATACTATTAAAGGATACTATCAAAAAAAGGATATATGCGGTCGAGTGTGGAAGTGGTTAGCACATATTAATGTGAGATGTGAATTTCCACATCTATGGCGATATTTTTCAAATTTTTAAGTAAACAATTGATTTTTATTGTTTTTTTGTGTAAATACTGAACTTTCACCATCTAAATGTTTTTTATGTGTGAACATTCATACTTTAATGTAAATAATGAACTTTCAAACAATTTAGATCTAAGACTTTTAACAACTATTATATTTTTATGTATACTGTATTGCGCATCACAATATGAAGATATTGTTATCTTGTAAATATTTTTAGCCGTGAATTTTCACACTGAATGAAATTAATTCACTTTCACTCCTTAGATCTAGATTTTACAAACCTATTATGTTCTCAATAATTACATTTATTTTTTTTGTAAACCTCCAAAAAAATGAAGAATGAAGTTTCAGACTTCAAGCGTCACCTTATTGATGAATCTTAATATTTTATTATTATTATTATTATTATCATTATTTTAATTATATTATTATTTTTAATATGCAAGAATATGTAAAGATAATATTTTTTTTACAAGATGACACGTAATGTGCACACAGATTTAAACATTTTATGTTAAACAATTTAAACATTTTTTTGATCAAAAATCAATTTCTAAATTATGGTTATCCAAAAATAATTATTTCTAAGTATTTATCCTCGAAAAGAAAATTTAATAAAATCAAACAAAAACAAACACAGTAATTAAATTACCATTTATTGAATCTATCAAATAGTCATCATTCCTGAATGAAGCATTATATTTATAAATTTATTAAATCATTATCATTAATATCGATAAATTAATATCAATATTATCGATATTATCGAAATTATTATTTTTGAATTTCTTTACAAATACATTTTATTTTGATCGAAGGTTTTTCTTTATTTTAATGAAATATTTTGTAAGCAATATAATTTCCATGATTTTAATATGGACAGGATATATTATCCGGTATACATAATTGAAGAAGCTCAGTTTAATTATAATTAACAATTCAAAGACTCGTGAAAATATGCATCAAATCAAATAATTATAATTCCATTATTTGATCTTTCACATAAAATAATGCATCATTAGAAATTCATTGCAAGTCTTGGAATATTTGAATTGGATCAAACTTACAATCTTCATCAATCCACCTGAGTTGATAACTTCAGAGTAGTAAGTACTTATTAGTTGTTTGAGTAGGTTTTGACAAACTACCCATGAGTTAAGACATTGCAAACATGTAATGGACCGGTTGAAGAATATTATTCATATTCATTATACGTAATTCTTTAATAAAATAGTTGACATTGTCATCCTGAAAAGCTTCACTGTCAATAAAAACACAGACATTTTCAATTATTTATTGATAATAACATTAACATTGTTTATAATCACTGGTTTTTAAGCCGATCAATACAATATTGTCCATATAGAAATTTCAATCGACTCTGATACATGACTTGATTTTATTCGACACAATACTGTATACGCTCCAATTTAGTGACCAGCAATGATGTATAAAATATACCCGTTGGATCAAATAGACGAATAATATATACCAGGATACCTGATCAAATTTTGAAGGTATTAAATACCACTATTAAAAGGTTAATACCATATTTTAATATTTCAATCTTTACTTTTTTATCAATTTTCTCATTAATATTTTTATCATTTATCTTCTTTTCTCAATTTTGATCGCTTTATTTAATAATGATAATGATTGATTAATTAACATTTGTAACTTACTGATTTTTTATGTGGTTTTCTTGGTGAAAATTATTAATTTAAATTAAATTTAAATATTAAAATTTTTATTAGTCATTTATAATTTTAATTTGTTTTTTAATAATCTAATTTAGCCCATGGAGAGTCCGAGAATAAAGTTTGTTCATCATTTAAAAATTGAGATGAAATAAAAAGGAGATTGTGTGAAATGTAAAAAGTGTGCACATATTATAAAAACCGGATGTGGCTTGAAAAATGGCCTCCATACACATTTAAAGACCAAACATAAAGTAAAATCACGAAAACGAGTTGATGTTGAACCTGTAGTTGGATCTAGTTCAAAATCTGATAAGCGTTCTCCAAAAATTACAAAATTGTTTAGAAATATTAAGGACGACCCATTAGCAGCGATCCTAATTAGAATGATAGCACGTGAAATTTTTATAACATCCGACGATCTTTGAAAATCACTGAAAGCCTTTAAGTTAAGTGATAAACTTCCAAAATCAGCCAACACCATACAGAAAATCGTCACTAATTATAGCAAAACCATTCGTCAAGTATTAATTACTGAAACATTGGATTTAAAATTAAAAGGAAAGTGGTTAAGTATTACTTTAAGTATTACTTTCTCTAAGGAATCGTAGATACATAAATGTGAATCTTCATTTGGAATCAAAAATTTTTAATTTCGGACTTTCCCTTATCAATATAAGTTTACCTGTAGTAAAATGTGTTTCAGTGTTAAATGAAAAATTAAATCAGCGTGGCTTGTCCTTGGAGAAGAATTTGGTTTGTTTAACAAATGAAGATGACACAGTTATGCAGAAAGTAGGAAAATTAGTACCGACTGCTCATTAATTGTGTTTGGTCCATGCATTATAACTAGGGAATGCAATGTATCATACAACTTGCGATCGTATATGTTCTTTATAAAAAAGATACAAATGAAGATAGAAACAGCAATCCGCATCAAAACACAGCTCATCAAGTGTGGGCAGATTAAATTATAGATTCAAAGGTCAGTGAGGTTGTATGTGACATACACATATGGATTGTTTATAAAACTAATACTCTTTGATGTTAATTTGACATTCCGAATCAAAAACCCCATATGCACAAATTATCACTGAATCCATAGAGATTTTATGGATTCGCACATCTAACTTGAGATTTCCGGTTTTTCGGCAATTGCGGTTGATAAACTACAAAATCTAGGGCCAATACAAAAGTGAAAAATGTATATAAGTCTTTTAATTCCTTCATTTTAGTACAATTGTTTCAAACATTTAACAGACCGATGTTACGAATAATAAATTGCACATATGCCTCAGTATAGTTGGTATCAAAGTCAGTAGTACATGTTTCTCGATAATCAAGGTTTCTTGCCAAGCATATTGACTTTACACCGAAATTTGAGAATATCGAAAAAAATAAGCCATAATCACTACTTGCTGGTTTTGATGATTGGAAAGCAATCAAAACAAATCTTGGTAATTGTTCATCAGAAAAGTTATTATCTATGCATGTGAGTTTTTGTAATTGTAAAATATACGATGTTTGTTTTTGAAAAGGGTAGATTGCAGTTTGATGTTCCGATCCTTGACGTTGTCCAATCATAACTAACTCATCAACAAACAAACACGGCGCACCAAAGGTTTCGCTTCTATAATGTATGGCTATAGGTTTATATAAATTGTATCAGTATCCTTATTATATTTGTAAATTACCGAACCAACATTTCTTGTCAATTTTATTGTCACAATAACTCCAGGTAGAAAATACTTTGGTTGATCAACAAAATAAAGAATAAAATCAATGCATAGCGTGAGCATTGAATACCTTTTAATTTATCGTTTTATTTTATTATCTTCCTTGTGATAACCAATGGCTTCAAGAAATGTGGCCTTTGTATATGATCCAAAACTCAAAGCCACTTCTTCTCCTTAATCTAATATTTTCGTAATCTTCGTATAAATAACAACAATTTATTAATTAATTAATATAATATTAATAAACTTTACCATTTCCTAATACATGTTGTACTTTTGACTATTTTGTTTCAATTTATTCTTATTGTTGTACACAAACTCATTATTCATGATAAATGTGTTAGTCCTTATACTACTAATGCGATTGGTAGTAATGCTGCTATATAGCCACTATTTTTTTCATACAGAACCTTTTCATTAATTTTTTGTATTTACAAGTCTTAACAGTAACATATTATGCTTTTCCAACGCTTGATTTTAATTTTTCTTAAAGTTACATAAACGATATTTACAATAATCTCAACTAAATCATCTCTAAAAAATGATAAAAATGACTGTAACATTCTCTTTCTCATCACAGCTGTAGATTTTATCAATGTTGTAAAAAACGAAAGATTTTTTTCAAAATCCATTAATATTTTAATAAATACACTTTTTATTTTAATAAATAAATTGTTTATCACTTTATTCATTTTTTAGTTTAAAACTTCTTTCCATACATTTTCGAGAGCATTTTGAATTAAAATTGTAACATTTTATGCTTAAATTACGATTAGCTATGTACGAATTGTGACCTTCTGTGTGTAAATTGTTATTATATATTGTACATTGAGATATTAGTTTGTAATTTTTCAAGTTAAAATTGTATTTGTATAACATAAATTAATATAGATTTATTGAAAATATTACTAAGTTTATAAGTAATTACATTAAAATTTATAGACTCGTGATAAAAATATAGACTAAGTTTAATAAGATTGGTCAAATTTCCATTAATTTCTTTAATTTCTCTAAGTTTTATAAATTTCACAAAGTTTAGCAAAGGATTATAAAAATCCAGTAAATTTAACAAACATGTGGATATAGTAAGCTAATGGATACAGACGACAGATCATAAGCAGCAAACCAATGAATATATTATGTAAATAAGTAGTGTAAGCCCATGTGATTCAGTAAAACCAATGGACTCAATGTAGTAAAGAATTATAATACCGGTATTAAAACAAGTATTCAAAGAAATTAATTAAATCACACTTTTTTCAAAAATGATTCATATTTTTATTGGTAATGTATAAAGATTTACATTTATTTATTTTGAAATATAAATTAATACAAATAATTCATTAAAATAATGATTAAATTAAACATAATTCATTTAAAATAAAAGCTTCGATTAACATTTTTTGTTTTATTTTTATTGATATTTGATAACAATTCGATATTTCAACTTAGTCTTCTTCAGGAAATGACTTTTTAATAAATTCAATATTTATTCTTATAATAGTAATTTTCTTTGGATAAATTTATTTGTAACTAATTCTTCTTTAGAAAAAATTTTAGAATTAGAAAACAATTTAATTGAAAACATTAATTTCACTTTAGAGAAATCAATTGACTTTCAGATTCAATTTCTGGACACTTTAATCCAAATGAAACCTGCTGATATAATAACTACTCAATGGTATATGAAAACATTTCACAGTGGACATAACCTTGGAGTAGTAATACGACCATCAGTCAAAAAATTGCTATAATTAAAGGTGAAAGAATACGAGCTGAGAGACTATCTTCAAATGAAGAAATGCAATTGACTTCTTTCAAGTTGATAAAAAATAAATTCTTAAATAACGGCTACCCAAATAAAATTATATCAAAATATTTATCTTTAGATACAAATCGAAAAAAATCAAACCAAAACCAAACACAATTATTAAATTACTTTTTATTAATGAGAAATGTAGCCAAATCATGCAGAATATAATAAAAAATGCTAAACTCAAACAGAATCCAAGAATTATTTTCAAAACACAAGCACCTTTATCATCAAATTACGGAAACCAAGACAAAATTTTGTGGTCCCAAATGCATTTGTGATGGTAGAAATATGTGCAATAAGAAAATTGTCACTTATAAAATAATATGCACTATTTGTTAATAAATATATTTAGATGAAACATGCAGAACCAACAGAACAAGAATTAAGGAACATTTAAAACAAAAGAAAGTAAAGTCTTCAAACACTTTCCACACAAGCATAAAATTTTACCAGAAAATCATTACATTACATGGGAAACACTAGAAACTGGTTACATTTCTACACAAAATAGAAAAAACATGAAAAATTACTTATTAAAGAAAATAATCCTAAAATAAATGTAATTTATAATAATTAAAAAATTGAACTTAAAATTAAAATTAATCAATTAAAATTTAGTAAAGAATCCAAAGAAAATTTATATTTTAAGAATAAATTAAAACGTCAATTCATGAAGAAGACTAAGTCGAAATATCGAATTGTTATCAAATATCAATAAAAATAAAACAGTTTAATTGAAGCTTTTATTTTAAATGAATTCTGTAAAACGATCAATGGATATGTACAACTATTATTCTCTCAATAATTGCAATTGTAAAATAAACATAATGAACTTAAAAATCATAATTCATTAAAATATATTTCAATAAAAATTTTGTTGGTCTATTTTGTAATATACTTATCAAATCGTTATTTATCTTCTTTGAAATACCCTCTTAAAAACAAAGAGCATCCAAAGTTCTGTCATCCATTCTGCATCACAACTTATTTAAAATTACACCGGCCGCAGAAACGCTCTTTCGAATTCAACACTGTTTGTGTGAACCGTTAAGAAGTTCGTTTAACCTGTTGGAGGTATTTTCTTTTATTTTCAAACTGGCGCATTTCTTTTTTTAGAAAATTGTTTGGATCCCCTCCACGTTCTGATACTTTTCCGACTTTAAAATATTTTGTTTCAAAATGGAAGCGTCTAACTGCTTCAATAATAAATTTTCAGACTTTTCTGTTGTTTCATCAATATATTATTTTGAGAACCAGAAATATTTGTACAACAAACCCTATGTATAATATGTTCAGCCTTTTACTCTGAGTTTAAAAATACTTAATTTTTTTGATTATCATAAGCATTTCTAGAAACAAATTTTTTATCTATGGTGCAACATTGCACTTGGAAATTTTATATCTTTTGAACCAAACATATTTTTACAGCAAACCCTATACAAAATAGGTTTGGAATTTTATTTTGAATAGTACTACTTGTGAGGCGACACGATAGGTTTTGCAGAGACATTTTAAAAACTAGTCAAAGTGTTTCAGAACTCCCATACCTTTCTCTTCGAAACTAAAATTATTTATATAGCAGATTCTATACAAAAAATGTTT
Source organism: Dugesia japonica (assembly GCA_001938525.1). Lineage (NCBI taxonomy): Eukaryota > Metazoa > Platyhelminthes > Tricladida > Dugesiidae > Dugesia > Dugesia japonica. Next base: position 8,124 of record MQRL01527427.1, read on the forward strand.
AGTTTTTGATTCTAGAAGAATCAATACTAAACTCGATATCATACAATAGAATTCGAACGAAGTATTTGTATTTTAAATTACTATACGATCTTCCCCAGCAAGAATTTGACCGTTCCAATTTGAATTCAAAAAGAATTTTCATGTATACGTAACGTTCAATCAAAAGCATACATTTCAAAACACTAAAACGTCAAAATGTTAAAAACAGTCGGCATCGGGGGGGGCTGTTCTAGTGCACTCATATCTATCTACTATTATTATCATGTTCTTCTATCCATTCTGCTTTCAATAAACGAACATTAACATTAATAACAACAAAAGGTTCAGCAATACTACTGTTAGATGAGTTTTGAGAACTTGGATTATCAATATTAAAATTCATCTCCATAAACTATTTGTCAAAATAAAACTATTCACATAATTTTGTTTTTTTCCAAACAAATTTAATAATTCATATTTAAAAATGGAAAATATTAAATTCTAAAATTTTATTGATATATAATTTTAAAACACTAAAATAAACATTTTTTATTCATTTACTTTATATTTTAATCAATTTAAAATATATTTACATTCTTAAATTTTATTCAAATGTAATTTTAAAACACTAAAATAAACATATTCCATTCATTTATTTTATATTTTATTCTATTTACAATATAATTTGATTTTTAAACGTATTAATATCAAATTTCAAAACACTAAAATTAACATATTTCATACATTAATATATATTTTATTTTATTTACAAATTTTAAAATTGCAATTATAGCGAGAATAATTGATGGTTATACAGAATTCATATAAAATAAAACCTTCAATTAAAATTTTTTGTTTTTATTTTTATTGATATTTGATAGCAATTCGATATTTCGACGTTGTCTTCGTCAGGAATTGAAAAAAGTCAATTCCTGACAAAGATAAGGTTGACAAATCGAATTGTTAAATTTTAGTAATTTATATTATAAATTATTTTCCTAATAAAAATTTAAATATACTTTTGATTTTAATAAATTCCGTTTTAAAAAATAGAAATTAAATCTGCTTTAAAAAGAACTATTTTATAACTACAATAGATGTAAATTTCATTATAACACTTCAATATTCTAGGTTTCTTATTACTTTTATATTATAGTTGTTCATCATAAAAATGTATTCGAGTACATTGAGATTCAATTAATCCTAATGATTTTGATAGTATTTTATTGAAGTTACCACGTTTTATTCTAATGATTTTAATTCAAAAAAAAATATACCAAGGTGTAATTCATTTAGCTTACTTCCCAATTCCCATCCATGTAAATTGGATTTTGAAGCTCAACAATATAATTACTACAAGTATTATTTAGACGAACTAGTGGACAACTATTACTTTGTAAAAGTGTTTAGAAATTATTTGATTTCTTCTGAACTATTATCTTTATTGACTATTTGCATGAAACAATATGAAGATTAATTGTTAATCTTTCTAAAATGTCACGTTAAATGAGTTTTAGAGTCTTAAGCAAAGTTTATTAGTTTTTCATTATCATCGCGTATATTGATTTCTTTATTGTTTATATTTGATTAAGAAATAAGTAAATACTGTAAATTTTCATTAATAATTATAACTACTTTATTATTCTCATATTTTTCTATCCATATTGATTTCAATAAAGTAACATCAAAATAAACAAAAACAAAAGGTTCAGCAATACTACAATAGATGAACATTTCATTATAACACTTCAATATTCTAGGTTTCTTATTATAGTTGTTCATTATCAAAACTTATTCGAGTAAATTGCGATTTTATTAATCCTAGTGATTATTTTTAAGATTTTGTGAAATTTGGGTCCATATTCATATCACTATTATTTTATTCATCATATAAAAGACAATAATAGTATACTATTCTTAAATCATATTTCATCCAGAGTACCTGGGTCTAACCACTCGATAGGCTCTTCTGGTATAAAATTAGACACCGCCGTGTCATCGTTATTGTCCCATTGTAAACTAGACACTTTGCCTAATTGACGAGACAAGTCGGAGATATAATGTTTAAAAATATTTGTCTTATTTTATAGAAGCTGTTTGGTTTGCTTTGCCAGGTCACTCTGCTTTTTCACAATCACATCCATCCGTTTGATTAACTTATTGCGTTGGGCCAGATGTTTTAGTAAGGCCCTTTCACTCTGTCGTTTGACAAGTCTTTCTACCAATAATTTCTGTATCAGGTGGTGGCAACGTCGCAAGCTATTTGGGAGTCTATTTTGTGGCACTGAAAAACAAAATGATATTTAGCATGATAACTTATACAAATTATGATTATTTATAGTGAGACAAAAATGCCTTTAAACTAAAGTGAGCAGAAAGAATAACGCAACCAAAAATTTTTAATATAATATTTTTTACAATTCAAGTCATTATCGTGACGTTTGGATACCCTTATCGACCATCAAAGGTTCGAGGGGCATGGCCGTTTTTAGTGTTAAAATATCATTGATCAGTTTATTCTCTTCGTCTTGGTAGGACCAGATTGTCCCTATGAATGACTTGACTTGCCCCTTTCCATATTTTTTCTTAGGCATGTGATGCCTCAGCCTCCTTCCTAAACGCGACGCATTTAGACTTGTATCGTTTTACTTTGGCTTCCGCTGAAGCGGTATCAGCCTCCCAACATCTTTTGGCTAGGCGATAGATGTCCCATGTCATCTCCTGGTCACTACTTTATTCGCGTACCTTCTTAGTGGGCTCTGCTGTACGATTTATTGATGAATGCACTATAAAAATGAAGTATTAAATAAAAATCCTAGATAAAACAACAAAGTTAAATAATAGACAAATTTCTTATTATGATTTATGTGAGTCGTTAGTAACAGCAGTTATACAGTGAAAGTTATATTAATGAACAACCAAAATTGAATAAAATGTAAGAAAAAAACGCATCGCTACACAGGAGTTTCATTAGCGGGATCAGCGTTTTTGGAATTGTTATTTTCGACCGATTCTCAAATATTCCAAAGATTGTTTTGGATGAAGGCACCCAGTTCGGAATAAGGAGGTATCTGCTCCGTGGACATACTTACAACCGAGGGGCCTACCTGCCATACTCGAACCGTCTGAGATTCTCCATTGATATCTATTTGGGTAGTGGTAACAGCTTACAGAACAGCGCAAGTGCGATCTGGTCCGTCCCAGTTATAGTAAGATGCACGCTCGTTCGCATCCCACTCCC
>MQRL01527512.1:1647-14242 GCA_001938525.1 Dugesia japonica
ATAATAATAATAATAATAATAATAATAATAATAATAATAATAATAATAATAATAATAATATAATAATAATAGAAAAAGATATTATCAAAGAAATCAAAAAACTGGAATCAATTATTATTACTCTAACAGATAAGACCAAAAAACTAACCACTCTATCAGAACAAAGTTATAAAGAAATGTTTCCAGAACATTTAGTTAACTATGAACAATAGCTTATAAAAGACTTCCAACAACAGAACAAATATACTTAACTAAACAACTGTTGAAAATTATAGACAATTATCCAGATCACATTAAAACATTATTTCTGGCAAGTAAATGCAGTGAACCGATTCCATCGACAATGTATTGTCTTCCCAAAGACCATAAAACCGCTTTAAAAGGCAGACCCATTGTCAATGCTACAGATACACCCTCCACCCCATTATGCAGGCTGATGGCAGACATATTAAAACCACTATTACATCTCATTCCGGCACACCTAAAAAACAACTAGGAATTTTTCGAAACCTTAAAAAAATACCAATGGAAAAAGATGACATTTTTGGATTATTAGACGTTACAAATCTATATGATTCTATACCAATCAGTGGGCCAGATAATGTTATAGATATTATGAGCAAATTTTACGATGAACATAGAATCTATACAGAAATTTTAGAAATTACAAAAAATGATTTGAAATGATTTTTAACTTTTTTTCTCACCTTAGACAGTATTATAACATTCAATTATATAAACAAATTAGAGGTTGAGCTATGGGCAATAACTTATCCCCAATATTAGCCATTATTTACATGGATAACATTGAAAAAGAAATCATTCATATAGCAAATAATAAAATCAAACTTTGGCTAAGATACATAGATGATATCTTCTTCATTACCAATACTACCTCAGAAAATATTCTTAATATAGTCAAAAATATCAACAGTCACATCCAATTTTCGTTAGAAGAAGCAATAAATTACCAAAAACCTTTCCTTAACACACTTATACCGAAAGAACCTAATCGAATGCTGACTAGCCAACTATACATAAAACCATTTCTCAGTGGATTGATATTACCATGGAGCAGCAACATCCCTACCAGACAACAAATCGGGATTATCAAAGGAGAAAGAATATGAGAAGAACGATTATCATCTAATAAAGAAATGCAATCAGTATCACTAGAGCTATTAAAAAATAAATTTAACCGAAATGGTTATCCAGAGAATGTTATATCCAAATATCTAACACAAAATGTACTAGAGAATGATAATAAAAAAAAGAAAAATAGAAAAAAAAACAAATAAAGTAATTAAACTACCATATATCAATGAAAATGTAGTCAATTGATGCAGAATATAACTTACAAATTAAAGATCACATATTCACCTGGGATAATATTAAAAACACAAGCACCCTTAGGAATTCAACCAAAAAAAGCAAAGAATAACTCATATCGCCAAAATGCATATGTAATAACAGGAATATATGTAATAAAAAAATGTAGCTTATGAAATTACTTGTACCATATGCAACAAATCATACATAGGCGAAACCTTCAGAACAATCAGAACCAGAATCAAAGAATATATCAAACAGAATGAGAGTGAAGTATATAAATATTTCATACACGATCATAAAATTCATGCTGACTAAAATATTATAAAATGGAAAATAATAGATTCCTACTATATATTAGCACTCCATAGCAAAAAACAGGAAGAAATTTTAATCAAAAAATTTAACCAGATACTAATATAATTTTTAATTTTTAATAATATTATCCAATAAAAATCGGGATAAAAAAATTTAATTTAAAAAAATGATATTAAACGTCAAATTGAATAAATCAATCACAATTCAGAAGAAGATAAATTCAAAAATTAGGAAAAAATAAAAAACGTTTTTTGAAAAAGTTTTTGTTATTTTAATAAACCTTTTAAAAAGAAAAATATTTTTTTGAAAATCTTTTGATCTACGACTAAGTTTATTTTCGTAATTTTGAAAATATTTAATTTTTTTAATAATAATAATAATAATAATAATAATAATAATAATAATAATAATAATAATAATAATAATATTAACAATATATTTACTTTAAGTCCATTTGTAATATCTAGTAATTTCCGTCGAATATTTGATTCCCCTACTAAATGTTGATTGTTTTCAATTGAGAAATCAGCCATAATTTCCTGATGATTATTTCTAGAAGATAACTGAAGAATAATTGGACATTTAGTACATGTTTCTTTATCTTTTGGTAAAACATCAATGTTGACAATTCGTTCAAGAATTGAACTTTTTCCAGTGCTCTGAAAGGAAATTATGTCAATAATTGTAAAATACAATATCAAAACATATTATAAAGCTCTTCTATTTAGTTCCACGGCTACAGAATGCAATTTTTTAATAAAGTAATGCCATTTAAATGATTATCTATAAGCATTTAAATTAAAAATATATGTAAAATATCCACAGAGACTTGTTAGTTGTTAATGACACCAAAATATAATATTACAGTTGATCACACCAGTTTTTTCATTTCTTGAAAAATTTGAGTTATTTTTAATAATAAATATTTAAGTTTTAATTTAAATATACAAATTAAAACACCAGCGCATTTCTTTTAAGTAAAGAAATAGATACAATTTTTACATAAAAGTATGTTTATATAAGGAGAAAAATACCTATTAAACTTATTGTGTCTCTAAAATACTTTACTCGGTAATATTGACGTGTCAAGTACACAGCACAATAGTCTATGTCTGGTTTGGGTTTTCTAAGTTTGATTCATGATTAAAAAACCACTTTAAAAGAAAACCATAGATAATTTGTAATTTATAGAACAGTTTAATTTTTAGAAACCCTAAAATTTATTATAAAATATGATACCATCTTTCATAATGTAACAAAACTTTAGTTCGTAGATAGTAGCGTGGATTACCACTTCCACCCTCCCATCCCTGCTGGCAAGTGGTAAAGAAATTTTGCAATTTGATTGTTTACTACATTTACGAAGAAAGGTTTATCGATTTTTATTAGTTGAAAAGTCGCACAGAGCTCTAAATTTTGGTATAGAGTTTACTTAGTCAAAATAATCTGGTACCATTCGATTCAGAATAAACACATGCTTTTACTTTATCTAAAGGACTACAGTAGGTAAATACTGTTGTACTAAAACAAAAACATAATCGCCCACTCCAAATGTGAAAATTTTTTCCGGTAAATTTTTTTTTCCATTTTGTTGCCTTTTCTTATTTTTGAAGTAGGTCAAGGTCAAAGTAAAAACCTGCTCAGACGACAAACGTCATATCGTTGAATGTGAAATTAAACGATAAACATTGCGGATTAATTATATTAAGTCTAAAAATTAATAAAGATTTAAAATTTAAAAACCATGTACCGCCGTCATTTTTAAACATATCGTTTTAAAATCTATTAATTACCTAAAGGGTTGCTTTCAAAAGTGAATCATTTGCAAAAAATTCCACAATCAAAGAAGAAAGAATTCTCTCTAGTGATAAAGATATGATACGAAAGAAAATTGGTTAGACTTAACAGTAAAACGCTATTATAGATTTAAAATTTAAAAAGCGTCACAATCATCAAATTTAAACATACCTAGAATACATACATAGAATTAGTTTTGAGACTAATTCTATTTGATAGACAATTAAAAACAACATATACATTTCCTAAATGACTACAATAGAAAAAGGTCTCATTTACATGAGATTTAAAAACCAAATAACAAAGACTCTTTTCTAAGCATTGATAGAAAAGTGCTATGAAAAAAATTTGATATCGTCGAATGCAAAATTACATGATAAACCGGTTGGTGTATTTTAAAATTCAGTCATTCTACATGTTAGATGAATCTGTAACACTTTTCATTCTAAGACTTATTTAAGACAACAACAAAAATACAGCACATCAATTTGGTTTTTTAAACAAATCTAAAAGTTTTATAGACTTGAACAAAAAATATTAGTTTATCAAAATATTTTTTTAAATAAAATTTCAAAATACCATAGCAAAAAGTTTTAAAGAAAATTACAAAGAAAATATATTTAATTACTTTATTTAATATATTTAAAATTTACTACAAATTAAAAATTTAAAGTTTAGATTTTTGTAAACATTTAAATACGAACAACTTTTTATGATTATTTAACAAATTTTTTTTATGATTTCATTTAAAATATTTAATAAATACTTTTAAAAATTTCGTCTCAATATACAAAAAAATTAATTTATCCATTTAATTAATTAATTAATTAATTAAATTAAATTTATTTAATTTAATTGATTTTAAAAACTGATTTGCACTACAAACCACTATTATTTCAATGATGATCAAATTGTAATTAAAAGAAAGTCTAATACAATCAAATGAGATACTAACAACATTGTTAAAGCTTGAAAAATTAAGTGCAAATATTTCTGAAACGTCAAGAATATTTGGTTTTGATAGAATAGTACAATGGAATAATGTATTAACGAAACTATTGCAAAATAATGTAAACTATATTCCAACAAAGAAAATTAAAGATTTGAAGGAAGTAATATTTATCAAGAATGAGGAAAAAATAACAGAACCGCAAACATTAAATAACAATAAAAATGAAGATGCTATAAGCGATGATAACATTTTTGATGCCTACGAGTGGAATAACTTTAAAATAATCGATATATTGGATGAAGTAGTACGTTGGAACAAATAACAACTTACAGATTTAATTTTAATCAAATAAATCTATAATATAGATTAGCATTTTTAAGTAATGGGTCGCAAAAAATTGGACAGTTCACTTCGTTATAGAATCGAAGTATTTATCTATGTATTATGTTTTAATAAATACAAATGTTGTGCACTTTTTAGATTTATTTTTAATTTTCTAAAATATTATCAGCAAGAATTTCTATTGTTTTCTAAAAATAATTTATCTTGAGTCGAGATGCTAAGTTTTGGTTTTTTAGGGGTCAAAAGATGGCTGAATTCATAAATAAATAAATTTTAATTTAAATTTAAGGACATTATAATACAAGCCCATTAAAATATGGGTAAAATATGGTTAAAATATGCTAAAGAAGGTCCAAAGATTCCATTAATATGGTCAAATTATGCTAAAAGATCTATTTTAGTTGTTAAAATATGGTAAAGGATCCATAAAAATGGTCAAAATGTATTTAAAGATGGTTAAAAGATGGATGAAATTGTCTTATTTTTTTTAATTAATAGATGATATAAACAATAACTTTTTCTTTATATGAGCGATTTAAATTCTTACAGAGCATACCATAGTATCAAGTAGATTGCGCAATAATGGTGTGAATGCAACTAGTTATCGCCCAATATTTGTTGCTCAAAATCTTATTAACCTCATTAACCATTTATTGCGTGCTTGAGAACCTTTCATGCTAAATATAATAAATCAGTTATCGCCCACCCATGGCTGCTCGAGATCTGATCGTTTATCGCATATTAAATATAGATAAATTTAATTCAAAGAAAATGAGTCATATGCATGATTTATTGAGCGAAAACTTATGAAAGAAATTTTTTCTTGAGCACTATTGCTTGAACTAAAACGCAAATGAATTGCTTTCATTAATTAAATTATTATTTCAAAAATCAATTTTTAAAAACCAATAATTAATTCAATGGAAGTTAGCCAGTGTACTATATGCATGATTGATCGAGCGAGAACCTCTATGGCAGAAAGAATGTCATATGAAATATCGCTCGCGCAAAAATGCGGATGGTTCACTTTCATTGAATAAAATAATTATTTCAAAAAATTCTATTAACTAATTTAAAAATTGCAGCAAAATTAAAATTACAACAAAAATAATTAATTTAAAAATTTAATTTATTTAATAACACTTAAAAAATACATAACACCTAGTGTATAAACAGGTGTGGATTATTATGAATTAATTGATCGATCAAAAATAACTTATAAATAAATTGACAATCATTAGTGAAATTGCGGAATGCTCAGATATCTGTAAAAATAGTTATCTGTATAAAAGTATTGAAAACTTGAAAAGTATTGATGATTTACTTGTTAAGGAAGACGGTAAAAGTATATTAATTTTAGTGCCAATAAATTTTGCTAATGAATTATTAATACTAATAAGTCACGATCTATACCATAGTAAATACATAGTAGCACATGTAAAAACCCTCTCCCAACCCAGGGTAAAAACCTTTCAAGGTCAAAGTGTTTACGTTCACTTGATTCTGATTGAAGGAAATTTTTTTCACGGTCAAAGAGTTTACTCGATTCTGATTGGTCAAATTTTATCAAGGTCAAAGTGCTCATTATACTCTATTCTGATTGGTTTATTATTTCTAGGTCGAATGAATGTAGATCATGATTAAATGAAATTAGGTCACCCATGGCAACTATCGTCCGGGCAGACTTAATATTAAAATTTTCCGGGAAAACTTCATAAATAAATTCCTTGCGCAGATTTAATATATTTTTTTTATTTGAAAAACATGTGTTACACTACTTATGAAAATAAAAAAATTTAAAACGAACATTTATTTGATAACATATAATTAACAGTCAATATAATCAAATTTATCTGTTGATTTTTATAAAAAGTCCGCATCTTTAATTATCAGTATTTCTTCTTCTATCATTGGTTCATCTTCAACCGTTTGTTCATCGACCTTCAGCCTCTTCTTGAATATTTTCTAAGTTATTCATTTTTTAAATAATAAATTAATAAAAATTTCTTACCTATAGCTTCAGCAAATGTTTCTTTCTTCTCTTCTACCTTCAATTCTCCATTTTGTTGATTTTCATAGGAAAAATTTATATGAATATATTCAACCATTGTTGCAACTTCATCTTCTTTGTTTAACTTGCATTTTTATTGCGCGCCTGCATTATTCATGCTCTTTGTACACTTGCATTCATGTTGTCACGTCTTTGTTTAACTTGCATTCATGTTGCACAAGTATGACTCACGCTCGTGGTTCTAGTTGCTCTCGTGTTGCAATGTCTTTGTTTAACTTGCATTCAAGTTGCACATGCTTGACTCATAATTTTTGATGACTTGAATCTGTATTGACTTTTTTTTATTTCTGTTTCTTCATCTATCTTATAATTTTGAGTCCCCATGAGGAATGATTTACTCTCAAACAATATTTGTGGTCCTTAAGAAGACTGGTACACGTTCACATATATACATTTTTCTTCTTTTTCCTATATATAAAAATTAAAATATCATGTAAAATAAAATAAAGTCATATTTTGAGGTAGATTGCATTGAGCGTGATTGAGTTGGATTGATCTTGATTGAGGAAAAGTATTACAGTAAATAATGCTCGTATAGTAAGCTTAAACTTTTCTCTGTTCATACTTGCTTATCATCCTTGTTAGACAGAGCTATCTATTTATTCTTAATACTGTAGAGCTGATGATTTTTCGATGTTATTCGAAATTGCTCTACTGAGACCATTTCATTATTATTATRACAATCAAGGTATGACTGATGACAAATGTCAGTACTTTTTAATGTTATGCCCTTAGCTTTTATTTATTCTTTATAGCTAAGTAGGCTATAACATTTTGGTCTCAAAAATATCTATTCTTGATATTTCTCCTATTCGTTCTCATCCTTGAACTTTCCAATGACTGAATTTAAACTGTTGCTGCAGAGAAAATGGCTTATGTTGTAATTTGACGTATCTAATAGCTGATCCTTCTTCATTAATCTGATCAGTTTTTCCAAACTTATGTCTACCACTTCTAAGAAAAAACTATCGGTATCACCGGCTTCTATATTTATCTTACAATTCTCTTCCTGTCTGTACTTTTCCAACTCAATGTACTGTAATCGGTACATTCTTAACTTGCTTAAGTCAAGTACAGTTTGTCAGATGTAACTCGGTAGATCCAAACAAACAATATCTTTGTTCAACCAAAGAGCTGTTAAATCATCATCAATTTTAGTTGTTTTCTGAATCCAGATTTTATTGTATATGTCATCAATTTTTAAGCTGAATTACACAATTACACTGATTCCAAATTCAGTATATACCCACTCAAAATTGGCATAGAGAAATTTCTGAGCTAATGCCCATTCTTATAGATTATTGATGTTGATGTATAATAAATTCATGTTTTCGTTACTAACAACATGGTGTTTATTTACAAATGTTAGCCCACATCGTATACCCCCTTCAAAAAAGGTATAAATATCCTTATCAGTCAACAGTTCAATTGGCTTTTTTAATGATATCAATGCAGATGCTCAACTCATACTCGGAATGTCAAAGAATGTTAATGGCTCCAAATTATTATGTGCCAATGATTTTGCCTGAATTGTTGAAATAAATCGGCTAACAAAAGTAAATCTAGTTCCAAATATACTAGCATATAATCTAATATATTGTTGCATCCTGTTATAGTCCACATTTCCAATGCTTTTTGAAAATCTTGCTCACTTACTTTCTCGCATCTTTGTGGCATTGTTGTTGTTTCAACCAGAACTTGCAAACTGGTTGCATAATTATAAGGAAATATCCTCTTTGACATTGTTACTCTGCTATCTCTAAATTTATTTGTTGTCAAAGGTGTCTCTTTTAAGGATTCGACTGCTGCATCTAATGAAGAGTTAATAAATTGGTACGAGTCAATAAATTTGATTGTGATTTATTTCAGATGTCCAGTGAGGCAAAGCAATTTTTCTGATGTTTTTGGTATGCAAGATATAATCCAATGCGAAAATTTATTTAATCCGTACTTTAATGTATGGTAAAGGTCATATCCTTCCAAATTATGGAAGACTTCTGGTAATTGATAATTGATTCTTTGCTTAAATTACATTAATTACAAGCCGCTCCTATATACTTAACTGTAAAATGATCATGATTCCGAACTGGATTACTTAAAGATTATTTGCACAAATGACATATTGTACTATGTTTAAATTCTATTTCTTGGTCCGGGTTCATAATTCGTTTCTTTTTTTTCTTCTTTAATATAATATGGGTATACTATATCATAACCGATTTCCTCCACTGTCTTTAGGAATTCATGTACGCATTCATTTCCAAAAAACTGACTGTATTTGACTTCATTAGTAAAATTATTTACCAACAACTGTCCAGCTGAAACAGGTAAATGTTTCTGGGAATGCTTTTCATCGCTTGGTAATACTGATTCGAAATCAGCATATTTAACAAAGGGTGGAGTTATAGTTTTGGAGAAATCTTGATATTCTAGATTCTTTTCTGTTGGCATCTTGTATAATGTGGTGCCCTTCAGAATTTTCTCACAAATTGGCTCACGAGTCTTGTAAGCCGTATTATCCCTAAATCCGTTAAGACAATTTTTGCATCAGATTGATTGATCTCGAACACCATCCTTTTTAATCTCATCCTTTTTCATCAATCTATTCAAATTCTTTACTGTAGTGTAATAAAATTTGTTGGCATCTTCCAATAACAATAAATTGATATTTTCTCCATCGCATTTAGACCGATTTATAATGTCAAATTCGGATGCTTCATGATGACATCATCATCGTCCTCCATTGATTGTGAATTCCACGAGAAAGCATTAATTGATAAGTCTTGGTTTTTCTTTTCGAACTTTGGAATATCTGAAAGTTTCATAAGTATGTCTCTTTTATCAAAGACTTGTATTCTTTATATTTTGCAGCTCAATATCTATTATATTCTCCAACTTGTTTCTTTTTGATAATTGCTAGGATACTATATATGAAACACTTATTTTCCTTGTTTTTAACGTTAACAGCAGCCATTTTCTTTTTCAAGTTTTTTGGTGTTGGAATGTAGCTATGACCAGATAGCCTGCTAATGTCTGTTATCTTTGTGATCCTAAACTTTATTTCTAGTATGCGGCTAAGTATCCAAATAGATCCGAGCTCGCGTTGTATAGCTATCTTCTCATGTAACTGTTCCATTTCATCTTTGAAAAAAGAATCTCTATGGAACAGCTCAATTGAATAATCTACAAGTTTTTGTTTCTTCGTCTTTCTCGAATTCAACATTTATCCAAAATTGGATCTTAGCATTTTTTAATTCTTCAATAATAACTGCTCAATCAAGGAGTTTGGTAAAACGATTTCTCTCGTATTCCACCTTGAAACATTAATTTTTATTATCTGGTGACATTTATATAAGCCACTTTCTATTATCACTTGTTCATTGAGAGAGGCACCAACTTGTGATTCTTTTTCATCCATACAACTTTGCATGACAATATCTTCTTCTCCATTTCATCTATGATTTGAAAGTCGGACCAATCATCGTCAATTATCTGAGATTCCATCTTCATTTCTCCATCTGCGATAACATATTCTTTTGATTTTTTCGTTGGTGAACCATCTATCTCTTTATCTATTATCCTCCTTAATAATTGTTTCTTATTTATTTTAAACTGTCCTTAATGTTCTGCATGCAACATATAAAAGTCTAAATATTCACCTATTTCTATAGATTTACATGATGGACATATGTAATACTTTTCCTCATAAAAAGATTGTGCATAGTATCTCTCATTAATACTATAACAGTCGCCTTTATGAGTACGATTTGCACAATAATGTTTGTACATTGTACAACATTCTGGAAAAAATAAGTTTTATACATTTTACAAAATTTCATTTAAAAATTAACATAAAATAAATAATAAAATAAAAAACTTTTAACAGAAGCATCATATTTCTAAAATAAATAATGTAAACAACTATAAAGTGTTGATAATAAATTTACTTTAATTAAACTCTTGATCTTGATACCTCTTCTACCTTGATTTGAATTATTATAATACTAAAATAAAATTAATAATAATTAAATAATAAAAATAAATTTACATTATCCATCATTAAACTTGTCGAATTCATATTTCGTTTATCGTTTATATTGTTTATAACCTGAAAAAAATTAATTAACAATAAGGAAAATCATTAATTTCCCTTTTCTTCGCTCAACAATGTTCTCAATATGCTTTGATTGTTCATAATCTAAAAAATATATAAGGGAAATATAAAATATAACAAACTTACTTATCGAAATTGTCGCTTTTAAAAATAGTTTTAACAAAAAATTGAGAAAAATTTTAAAAAGTAGCTACTTTTATAATGCTAAAATAATTTTCTATCCCCTTTATATGTGTGTATCATATATTTTCTACCCCCCTTATATGTGTGTATCATATATTTTCTATCCCCTTTATATGTGTGTATCATATATTTTCTATCCCCTTTATATGTGTGTATCATATATTTTCTATCCCCATTAAAGTAATAAACTTTTCTATCCCCTATGTAAGTGTGTATCCAGAAATTTTAAAATACATCAGCTTAATATATTTTAAAATACCTCAACGTAGTATATTAAGTTGTAGCAAGAAATATTTTTAAAAAATAATTTTAAAGTACTACAATGTAGTATATTGTTGCATTTACTTAATTATTAGTCATGAAAGTGACAAAGACATGTTTTTTATTAAGGTCAATTAACTGGTTTATATTTTAATTGTTGAGGTACAGTTGTCCACAATTGTAACACACAAAACACAGCATGCACAACACACAAACATAACATCACATTAATCCTCAATCAGTTCGTCAAATGCAATTAGATCATTCAAATCCTCAATCAGTTCACAAAGTACAATTCAATCATCCAAAGGAATAATTATGAACATTCATTTTTCAATTTTTTTTATGACATTACTTACTTCGATTATTTTATTTTCATGAATTATACAGTGTTTACTATTTTTTATTGTGTTTCAATTATTTGTTTTGTACAGTTTTTAATTTTATGCTGAAATTTATTGATTTTGTTTTAATTGGTAAAATTGTTAATAGTCTGAATTTATTATTGAACATTATTTTTATGCTGAAATTTCTTAAGTTTGTTTTATTATGTAAAATATTTTTATTAATAATCTGAATTTATTTTAAAAAATTATTGTGCAGTAGCTAGTAGGTGTATGAAACCCATAGCGTGAAATCAGTATAAATACTGATTAGTTTTAGTTGTCAATCAGACTTTTCTCATTTGCAGAAACTCTGACCTCTACGGGAAGCAGTATTCTGTCAAATTAAATTAAGCTGATAAGTTGTGAATAGATAAGCATATTTGTGTATACACCGACAATAAAAAGGGTACTTTTCAAGTGTTTATTTGTTTATTTATATAAGGGGATTTACACCATATAACTCTATTTACATCATCAAATATTGATTATATAATATAGTATTGACATATACACAGGGATAAAATCAACTCCCATAAAATCACGAACCAATTATCTATTTTTATAATTAGCATAAATTACGAGCCATAAAATGTTTTGTTGAGTTGAAATACCCAACATAATGAATTTAACAAATTTAACTATTTTTAAATTAAATAAAAATAAATCAAATATTTTCATATAATACATTTATTTCTATACAAAATATCCATCTTCAACTACAATGTTGATTATTTTTCACATAAAATGTTGAATTTTAATTCACAAAATACAATGTTGACCACAGGTTGTTGTAAAAGGATTTTGAAATCTAATTTTGTTATATTCAATTGACTTTGATATTT
>MQRL01529426.1:6783-17314 GCA_001938525.1 Dugesia japonica
TAATTGAAAATAGTAAATGTGGATTTGAATAATAAGGTAAATAATTATCAAACATTTCTCTTAAAGCTTTTAAATTTGAAGTTTTAAATAAAACAATAATTTTATCAATATAAATTTTATGGAGTTTTGGTTTTATCTTCCAAAATTCTTTTTTTAAATAATTAAAAGTATCCAATTTAATAATTACATTTTTCATTACAAATTTATTTACAAAAATTATTTCAATGTAATTTATTTTTCTTTCTTTATTAATATCAGTGCTATCACGATAAATTTTAATATTTTTATCATAAGGTGTAAGATGATCCATTGATACTGCAATATGATTAATTTTAATTACATAAAGAAATTTGTAAATATCACAGGTGCCTTCAATAAAAATATGTACTTTTTCATTAATATTTGTATTTAAAATAATAGAATTTTTTTTAATATTAAAATTAGTAACATATTTATCCATAATACTAAATTCTTTATTAGAATAAATTGAAAATATTTCATCAGAATTATTACTTTCAACATATGGAATGTAATTATCAAACATTTATTTTAATGCTTTAAAATTAAAAGTTTTAAAATAAACATTAATTCTATCATTATGTATCTTGTGAAACTTTTTCGTTTCATATTCTTTTTCAAATTTTTCAAGTATTTCTAATTTATATAAATTAACATTTATATTACTTATATAAAGTCCTTCTGGTAAAATTATCACAATATATTTTATATTAGTATCACTAGTAATATCACTACTTTCCCGATAAATATTAATTTTATTTTTACCATCTTCATCTTTTTGTGTTGGTAAATATAAAAATGATACTGCAAGATGATTAATTCTAATGACATATGTAAATTTTTCAATTTTACATTTACCAATAATATCTATACTAATCTTTTCATTTAATTTTGTATGCAAATGAATTTCAAAAGGGGTTTTTATAAAATCATAATTCTTTATATAATAATCATCAATACGATAATAGTAACAAAAATACTCATACAAACCATCAAAAATTTTAAATATAATCTTTTTAGTTGAATATTTAGAATATTCCACCATAAAATCAAGTAATTTTTTTAAATCTTTATATGTTTGATCTGAAAGTGTTTCTTTATATTTTTTAAATGCAACTTTAATTTTATTATAATGTATTGTGTGTTGGTCTTTATAGATTGCTTTTTTATATTCAGAAGTTATTTTTAAAACTATAGGTCTAATATTTTTTATATAAATTTTAAGATTATCAATAAAAGTAATATAAGTATCATATGTTTTCTTGTTTAAATCCTCATGTAAAATATTAATTCTTCCATTTAAATTATCAATATCTTTTTTAATTTTCAATGAATCAAGATCATATAATTCATTTAATTTATTAATTAAATCACTTTTTTTAAATGGAAATAGTTCTTGTTTTAATGTTTTAATTTCAGAATTGATATTGTCAAATGTTTCCTGATTACAGTTCTTTGTTAATTTTTGAACTTTATTATTTAAGTTTTTAACATCAACATTCAGAACTTTTAATTCATTAACTTTAGATTCTAAATATAATTTGTTAACCTCGAAATTATCAACTTTTAATAATTTACTGAATATTAATTCATGCTTCTGTAATTTTTCTTCAAGAGACTTTATGTATTTTAAATTAACTTCTTCTGATTGTTTTATATATTTTAAATTAACTGCATCATTTAATTCTATAGGATCTTCTGTGATTTTTAAACAGGTTATTGTATCACCAGTTTCATTCACAAATTTATTTTCATTTTGAGCTTCTGAGGTTCTAATTTTAGCATTAACACTTTTTAATATTTCTGTTGAATCATTAGAAATAGCTGTAGCACCAAACTTATTCATCTTTCTTCCTTTATGGTTTCTTCCTTTATGGATTTTTCACGTAGCTCTTTTTCAATATTGAATTATAAAGTGATAACATTTCAGATATTATCATATCAAATTTTTCTGCTCCTTCTGCCTTTATGGCCTTTATGGATTGTTCGCGTAGCTCACTTCGTTGAATTTTATATAAAAAATAAATACATAAAATGCCACATATTTTAGTGTTATAGTGTTGCACTTGAATTTCATTGTAAACTTTTACATGTTTCTCGATTTGTTTTAAAGGTTTCAACCCAAAAGAATCAAAATAATAATGATCATAATAACCAACCCAATGTGTTCCATTTTGATTTTCATTTTGATAATTAAAAATGTAACACAGTGAATTTATCAATTTAGAAGGACTTTCATTTTTCATATAAATTTCTAGGGGTAGATCTAAAAAGTTAGCAATTGAATATAAATCAAAATTTGTTGTTGTCGAAATTCCAAATGTTTTTAGAAAATCTAATAATGAATATTCTTTTGTTTTTGTTGCTTCGCTTGTCATTTTCTATAATCGATATTTAATACACTCGTTGTTATAGTTAGAAAAAAAAAATGCACTCGTTTCAATTTAAAGTTATACTATTAAAATTAAAATGTATTAAATAATGATATTAAGAAAGAGCTATACATTAAGAAAGAAAGAATGGTTGATAATAGTGTAACAGAAGAAGAATTAGAACAAATAATTAATTCTAAAAAATGTAAATCTGTAAAAATTAATGGTAAAAATTATTATATTTCTAAAAAAGTTAAAGATGAAGTTAAGAAACATAGCGAAGCCCACAAAGGAGGACAAAAGGAAGGTGGATTTGCATTTCTAGCTGCAATACCTTGGGTAATTGGTGCTTTAGCAGGTTCAGCTAGTGTTGCATCTGGAGTTGCAGGTGCAGTTTCACATTCTAGAGATGCTATTAAAAAACAAAAAGAAACAGAATTAGTTGAATTACAGAAAAAAGAAGTTGAAAAAAGATTAGCAACAACTACAACACCAACAACTACTTCAACAACTACAACTACTGGCAGTGGAATCAAAACCCATAAAGCTAAAAACCATAAAGGAGGAGGTATTTATTTAAATCCTTATCAAGGCACAGCAATTCATAAATATTTAAAAAATATTGATCCTAAATTTAAAACCTTAACTAAAAAATTTAAAAAGGAACTCGTATAATTCAACATGGAAAAGGTATTTATCTTAATCCTTATAAAAGTGGAAAAGGCCATAAAGGCAGAAGGGGCATAGAAGAAACTGATGATGAAGATGAAACCGAAGATGATGAAGATGAAACAGAAGATGAAGATGAAGATGAAAATTATTAGTATAAGAAATAGATGGAAGTTAATGAAAGAATAAAAGATTTAAGAGCTTTAATTGCTGCTCAAGAGAAATATAATATTTTTTTCTGTAATAGAGTTAATGATTATAATATTTTACAATCTAATTTATCAGTTTTACAACAACCAACTATATCTGCAATTGAAAAACTTGCAGTGAGCACAAATCCAGAAACTAAAGATTTAACAAAATTCTTTTTAAATGAAAAAAGAACACCATTTATTCCAGGATATTCAATTGAAAATGTTAATGCAAGTGGAAAATTAACTCAAACAATTATTCCTAAATTTTCTACTTTAAATGTCGCAGCAACTGATAAAATTAAAAGTTTTATGGAAATAACTTTAAAAGAAAATAAAATTTATTTATATGAAGAAGATGGTAATAAAAATTTCTTATATAAATCTGAATCTATCCCATACACTGATGGATTATTTAGAATTATCTTAGGGAATCCAGATGGAACAGAAACAACTGGAGAAATTGAAGTTTATTTAAATAAATTTATTGCACCACCACCAACTAATTGTGATTATGTTATTTTATTAAAAAATAAATTTAAAAAAGAAGATCTTGGAAAACCCTTAAGATCGAAAACATCTAAACAAGAATCAGGAATTGGTAAAACCCCAGAACAAGAATCAGAACATATAAAACCAAAAATATTAGAAACATTAAAGAAAGATGATATACAACCAACACATATTGAAAATTTAATATATTAACAGATAATTTAACAACAGCAACAAAACCAGAAATTAATTACACAACTGTTAATGAAAAAGAATTCTTGACACTAAAATTTCCTAATAATAAAAATGTGATATTATTTTATAAGAGAGGAAATACTAATTATTTTAATTTTAATGATAAAAGTCACGAAATAAATGAAAATTTAATAGATATAATTTCAGGAAATAAAGAAAAAATAAAATCAGATGTTATGACAAAAAACAATATAGAATTATATTTAGAAATGGTAAATATAGTTGATTATGATGCTTATTGCAAACTTTTAAAGAAAAAAATTGGAGCTGGTCTCCAAAATCCATTAGCATTATTTGAAAAGTTAACATTGTTAATTTCAGCTGCAAAATCTGGACATAATAATTTATCTTCTGAAATCAAATCTTTATGTAAACAATTAAAATCTCAAGGTTTATTAACTAACAAGATTTATAAAAAATATAAAATGAAATATTTCAAAAATTAACCTTTAAAAATGTCTCATCAATTCTTAGTAGTCGGCAAAGAACAAGATTTAAAAGTAAATGTAGATTTTCCTTTTAAATTAGATTCAGAATATGAACTTGGATTGTTATATTTTTCATGTTACAATAGTATTTTTAATGTTACAAAATTAAATAATAAATTTAATGTTGAAACAAAAGAAAAAGAATTAGAACCTGGATCTTATGAAGTTAAAGAAATGTCAAATCGTCTGGAAAAATATCTAGAAATTACACCAGACTTTGCAACATCTAAATGTAACATCAAAGTAAAAGTTGCATTAGAATTTGATAAATCATTTTTTCATACGATACTTGGATTTAAACCTGGAAAATATAAACCTGGAAATTATTATTCAGATGATAAAATTAACATTATAGATTGTAATTCTTTAAATATAACATGCAATATTGTTAAAGGTAATTATGTCGCAATTAATGGTGACACAAGAAATATTAATTTATTATATTCATTTCCAATAAACACTGTTCCATTTGGATATAAAATAATAGAACGACCATCTCCAGCAATTTATTCAAAAATTAATACAGATTACATTGACAGTTTTAATTTTAACATCGTAGATGAAAACTTTAACAGTATAAATTTTAACAATGAAATAATTACAATTCTTGTACATTTACGTAAATACCGGTTATAAGGAACAAGGAGAAGGTTTATGATTTATTAAATCCAATCTTAAATGCCAGTTTGTGCATTTTTCACATTCATATTGATTTCCGTGAGGCCAAGTTCTAATTCCATTATCTTCAATGATTCTTTTATCATTAAATGCAAATAATGCAATCTTTTCTTGTTTTACTATTTCAATTTCATGACAATCAGATTTTAAAGAATAATTTATTCCTTTAATCATTTTCTTTGAATCTTTTAATACTGAATCAAAATCATGCATTAATAATTGATTATTTTTCTTAACACCTTTATTTCTAGAATCAAATTTTTGTTCATTTTTCTCTATATAACTATAAGCATAAGATTTTGCTTTTATAAAATCACCTTGTAAAATATCACAATTAGGTTTTTCATCTTTCATTTGGAAAAGATTATCTCCTAATAATGTTTGTAAATTTACAAGATTATCTCTACCTTTAATTTCAACAAAGATACAGTCAGTGTTTTTAATTATCAGGGGAAATCCACAGTTAAATGTTCCATCTTCAGTTTCAATGTCATAAACATCTTCAAGTCCTTCTCTTAAATATTCTACGGTTTTAACATTAGTTTTTAAATTTGATTTCATTTGTGTTGCAATATAATGTGAATATTTATTATTAGTAATAGCTAAATTAATTCCTAATGATGTTCCTAAATAATATAATTGTGAAAATCTTTTTTTAACATTTTCTTTAAAACTAATTGTTTTTGATTTTTTAATTCCATTAATTAAATAGTAACATACGAAAAACCAATATCTTTCATTAAATGATGCATTAAAAATATAATCTGGAATATCTTCTGAGATTGGTTCTTGTGTTTTGTTAAATTCGAGTTTATAAGAATTAGATGATGAAACTATATCTTTAAATTCGGTGTTATAAACTTCTTCATAATATCTTTTTATTTTTCTTAATAAATGTAAATCATTAATATAAAATGCTTTTGGATATTTTCTAGATATTCCTGCTAAAAAAGCTTTCTTAGTTAAATCATCCATAGGTTCGTGTTTACTTAAAATTCTTTCAAGAGTTATTTCTTTATCTACTTTAAACAATTTTTTATGTAATAATTTAATTTTAGGTGTTAAATCTGTTGGTTTAACTTTTATAGATTCCTCGTCTAATAATGAATGATCTTCTGTTACATCAACAATCCCCATTTGTGTTCTAACTCTATAAATCTTTTTAATTGTCTTGTGTTTAATTACTTTTTTCAAAGGAACCCACTTAGTTTTTGCCCAAATTTCATAATTTTCTGGATAAGAATAATATTTTTCCTTGTTTTTAATATAATTTTGATCTATCTCTGAAATCTTTTTAATTATTACTTTATTATCTTTTCTTAGCAATATTGGAGTGTCTTTTGTAACACTATCAGTATAATGAATTTTATAGTTATCTTGTCCAATTAAAGGTTGCATTTTTTCATATATAAAATCATACATTACATATTTTGCATGTTCAAGAATTGTGAATCCAATATATGGAAATTTATTATATTTTAATGTAGCTTTCCGCATTAGCATTGCAGCAATTACTGCTTCATTTGTATTTCCATTTTTTTTAATATCTTCTAAACTTAGTCTATTTTTTCTTTTGTATCTTTTTTTATCTTTTGTATCTTTTGTATCTTTTTCATCTTTTTCATCTTTTTCATCTTTTGTATTTGGACAGAAAATTTTAGAAGATAGAAATGTTGGTTTAGAAGCAAACTTTTGATAATCTCTATCACTGCTAACTATTTCAATATTGCATCTGTTTCTAATATTTTCTAGAGTTTTTCCAAAGAAAGCATTTAACATTAATTTATAAGAGTAATCCCCAAATTCATCTTTATTTTCCTTTGCTTCTTTTCTTAATGCAACTAATTTATGAACATGTTTTTTAAACCATAGAAATGTTGACATTTTAATTTTCCTGTGAATTTTTACTATTTTCATTCCTAATTTTTTATAGAGCTCTAAAGTTGATCCTAGAACAACATAATTTTTCTTATCAAATTGATTTAATGTTAGTTTAATATTATCTTTTGATATTTTCTTTTTAAAATTCTTTTGATAATTTAATAATGGGAAATATTTTGTTTTATCATGTATTTCTGGCGGATATTCGAGATCAACTTCATAAATATAATTCATATTAGCAGTTGAGGTTTGATAAATTAAATCATTGCACTCGATCATTTCACCGGTTGGAAGTGGATTTGTCATGCATGATGCGTAAAGTGAATTTTCATCAATATATTTAATAAAAGTATCTTCCATTATATCATCAACATTAATTTTTTGACCTGAATTCATCATTTTTAAAATATCATCAGCTTGTGCTTGATTTAATCTTCTTCCACTTGGTTCTTTAATATTATCATGTGCAAAAACTTGACGTTCACCTAGGACACCAGAATATCCACCTCTAATACCTTCTTCAATTAATAAGAATTTATCATAACTATCTTCTTTAGCAAATAAAAGTTCAACTTTTGCGTTTAACATTCCTGTGTCCCATGAATAACCTGGTGCAGAATATGAATAACAAGGATCTAATCTTAATATTTTATTTAAACATGAAACTCTAAAATTTTCCAAGAAATCAGTTAGAATTAAAACATCAAGTTTCATATAGTGAAGCATGTAATCCCACATGTTATTATAATTTCTTTTGAAGTCTTCTAAGAATGTTTTATAATCTTGATCAGATATTGATTTTTGAGTTAAAGTGTTAAAGAAATCATCTTTTGTTGGTATTTGATCTGATTTTAATAATTCTTCAACTTCAGTTATGGTGTCACCTTTTACATATTCATATGGAAATAATGCTTTTTTAGGTTTTAGGTTGAATGAATTTAGAATTGGATATTTTTTTGATAATGCTAACAAATCACCCATTTTTTCAACAGATGTATTTGTAAGTAATCTTGCTGAATCTAAGAATTTAATATTTTCAAATTCAAATGAAATATAATTGTCTGTATTATGTGGAATTATCTTTTTAACTTTTTCTGGATATTTTGTTAATAGTTCTATGAAAAATAAATGATTATCATAACCAGATGCATTATGAAAATAAAATGGTATAAATAAATTTATAACACTAAAATCAAATAAATTACATTTTTTATGAGAATATCCTCGGAATTTTCCTGTAAAATGATTATGATCTTTAACTGGAGTCGTAAAGATGGATTTACCACAGTAATAACATTTCATGCCTGATTTAAAATCTGGAATTTTTTTACTTGTACATGTCATTATTAATTTATTTTCTTTAATATCAATTATTTCTTTATTAATATTTTCTAAGAATTCAAAGAATTTATTATGAATGTTTTCACCTGCAAATTCATAATATTCGGATTTTAATAATTCTGGATGATCACTATAAAGATAAACACCTAATGATAACGCTTTTTGCTTTCCTTTTAAATTTGTATAAGCTTCAAAATCACCAATTAATACAAATGGTAATTTATTTTTCTGATAAAATTTATTAAAACAATAATAATCTTTATATTCAAATATAATATCATTTGGTTCATGTTTAATGCATGCTTTTTGATGTTTAATTAAAATTTCTTCGGATGAATAACAATTCATACATCTTAAACAAGGATAATTTTTATTTCCATTTGTTGAAAAGAATATTGATAAATCTCTACTTAAAACATAATGATTTTCATATATCAACAAGTTACATTTATTTTCTTCTGGATTTGGTTTTATTAAATGATGCGAAATGTAAAGTGGTTCAAGTTTCAAGTTAGCATCTACACCGAAAACATTTATTTCTAAATTATTTAATTTTTCAAAATTAGGAATATCAATAATCATCATTGGAAAATTAAAATCATCATATTCTAATTCTGATAAATATGGAATGTAATTATTTACTCGTGTTGGATTATCAAGTATATATTTATGTGCTAGGATTGAATATAAGAAGCAATACTTATCTTTATTTTCAATATTAATAACACCTGGTTTTTTAAATGGTAATTTAATATATGTTGCACCAGCTAATGATTGATACTTATTTAAAAATAAAGTGTAATCAACAATATACAACATTGTCCAACCAGATCCTTCAAGATCTTTATCTTCAATGTATTTATTTAAATCATTAAATATTTCATTGACGGCGGTGTTAACTTCTTTTTTAATTATAATTGTTTTATTAATTGAATATGATTGAAAATTTCTTTCGCTGTCATCTTTTGAATATCTACATGTTACTATCATACTTATAATTGCCTGTTTTACACATTTAAAATATTTTATAACAATTTGTCTCACTTCATCTTTAAACCAAAAAATATCTCTAATTGGAAAAGGATAATCCTCGACATCATAAAACATTTCCACTTTACTTTCTAATAAATAAGTTATTTCATAATCTTTATACATTTTTAATACTTCTCTAATTTCTGGATTATAATCAATTGCTTCTTCACCTGGTAATTCTTCAAAATTTAATTTAATAACTTTTTCTTTATGTTTTAATGAATTAAAAATGTGTTCTTGCATGATTTTGTTTTTTAAATTTTTGATTGCAAATTTCACATATTAATGGATAAATTTCTGTGTTTCCACAATTTGTTGAATTTAAATGTGCCTGTAAATCACTTTCTCTTTTAAATGATTTATTACATTTATCACATTTAAATGTTGAATCTTTAAAACAAGTTCTAGAAGCAATGTGACCTTTTAAACCTGCTTTATTTTTAAATATTTTATTACAATTATCACACTGCATTTTTATAGAGTAAAAAATTGAATCATATAACAATAAAAGAGGATGTTTTTTTATTTAAGAGGATAAATTTTATAAAAAACATTTTACAGTTTAACACTTACACTATGTATACAACATTTTTTATGCGAGATTTTACGGTTTTTTACAAATTTTCATTTTCATTTTTTTGCGAAATAATGCTAAAAAAATGCGAAATTTTAGGGTATACCCCCCTGAATTCAACCAGTAGTTCTTCTATTATATATATATGTGTGTGTATATATATAGTAATATGCTTCTATAATTATTATAAACTCCTTGGCACAGGATGGAGTACCCGGGTGCTTTAGCCTGAAGCACCAAGAGGTCCGGTGGCCAGAAAATAAAATCCTGGAAATTTCGAAATTAAAATAAAATTCAATTAACCTAGAAAAAAGATAATTAAAGATTAATGAAAAAAAATTGAAAAATTTAAAATTACAGGAATTTTACCACGATCGTGATTGCGGATTCTCGATCAGAACTTGAAAATGGACATCAACCTGAAAATTCAATTTAACAATGGAAATTCATTAAAACTTTTCTCACAAATCAGGCGGCCAGTTTCCGGAACGGCGTCTTGATTCTGGTGAACAATTTTGGTATTAATTCGGAATTCCTTTG
>MQRL01531396.1:273-12316 GCA_001938525.1 Dugesia japonica
CATAGTAAGATGATTGATGTATTAAGCTGATAGGTACAGTAAATCAATAAACTCAGTACGATATTTTGAAGATTGATAAAATTGAAATAGCGACTTATATTATTATCAATCGGGGATTCTCTTATATAAATCACCTTGAGGAACAACCAATAATATCACAAAGGATTGCTTATATCATTATCTTTGAGTGTTCGGCTAATTTCATTTCATTGAATCTAATGCAGACGATTGTTTTCATTAGTCCTTTTACTGCGTACTTATTTGTTTACTAAACTTTGTTTTTTCATTTCGTCAAGAATAAGTTTTGGCGATTTTTAACCATGTTGTTCAGGATCAGCGTAACATTTTCTATCAAATAAGTGCGCTGATTTTAAAATTATAAATTTTACCGAAAATGACTTCGAGGATATCCTGTGAAGACTGATATAAAAATTTACATGCTTTGAAAACAAAAATTAGTTTTAAAAATTTTGAAAACTTGAATTGGCATTTCTTYGGAATTTTCSCGAAAAAACCAATTAAAAATCATTAATTTCAGTTAATTTAAACAAATATTGATTTCCCAGTCAATCAAGTAGTTTGTGACGTAAAGATGACGAGAATGAAATTGTTATGTAATATTATATGTATTATTACTCATTTACAATAAACTGTATGTTAATAAGTAAGTAGGAAATGCAATTCGCAAGTAGGATATATTTCTGATAATTAAATATTAATTTGACCCATATGTAAAATTGTGATTAATATGACCCGTTTGTATGTTGAGATTGATGTGACTCGTATGTATGTTGAAATTGATCCGACCCGTATGTATGTTGAGATTGATGTGACTCGTATGTATGTTGAGATTGATGTGACCCGTATGTATGTTGAGATTGATCCGACCCGTATGTATTGTTAGATCTTCTGGGGAGAAATAACAATTAATTATTTAATCTGACTCCAAGTAAAATATGAGAATTATATGCGCGTAAGGTATTATATAAAAATGAAAATAATAATAAATCACTAAGATAACACGTTAAATTTTATAAAAGCTTTATTTTAATATAAAACAAAATTAACAAAAATTAAAAATAATAAAAACCGATTGATTTTTGGGATTTAGCAATTTACTGCTCTATTTAAATTTTATAGAAAGATAACCGGAACTACAATACCGTCCTGAAAAGTTCTGAATGGTGGACCTAATATTCCTCACCACACGTGTTAGTTCAAGATGTGTAATTTAGATAATTTTNNNTAACAAATCACAGATAATATATCAGTGCTAGAACCACTGTATTATTATCTGACAATATCCAAAATTTTTAAAGAAACAAATAATAATCTAAACAGATTTATATTTGTTCTACAAATACAAAAATTATTACCTTTACTGCTAGTAATTAGCTCCTTTAAATTTTTACTGCTTTTTAGCCGAACTGCTAATTTAGCTAAAATTTATGTCTGAAAAGTACTGATTTTCAATCAGTATTTATACTAAATTTAAAGAGCATGTGTGTTAATACACATAAGAAAAAATTAAGGAAAAATATTCATTATCACTAAATATAGAAATAATTTATTTCTCGATTAAGGAACAAAAATATTGATTAATTTTTTATTATTTGGGTTACTATATTTAGTAATTTATAAAATTCTTTTTATTATATTGAATGACCTTAAAATTTTTAATAAATTGATAAGTTTAAACTAACAGAAATTTTTGATAAATTAAATAAAAAATTTTGAATAAATTAATAAATTAAATAAATTAATGTAAGCTTAGCTTACAACCCTAACAGTATGTTGAGATTGATGTGACCCGTGTGTATGTTGAGATTGATGTGACCCGTATGTATGTTGTGATTGATCCAACCCGTATGTATATTGAGATTGATGTGACCCGTATGTATGTTGTGATTGATCCAATCCGTATAAACATTGTGAATTATATAATATATTTCTCGAATTAATTATATTCCCCATATATATATTCCATATATATATTCCCCATATATTATATTCCCCAATCACTTATATTCCCCATATTTAAGAATGCAATTGGTGTTTAATTGACACTTTTATTATAATATAATTTTATTGAATTGAATTTAGTTCTCGAGACTAATACATTAGGAAGAAGCGTAAAAAGGAAAAAAGATTTTGGTAGGTTGGATGCAATAACAGAAAACAAGAGTTCTCCTTGCCGGTTATTGAAGAAATGTTAGATACTTTGAATATAGTAACGTATTTTAGCTCAACAAACAYAGGGAGTCAATATTACCAAGTGAAACTGGAAGTTAATTTATCTGTTAGGTCAATATTGTTTTAAAATGATTCGTTTCAACATAGCGGCAACTCCAGGAACGTTCCAGGAAATTATAATGAAAGTGATTGATGGATTAGATGAAGCAATAGTATACTTAAGCGATGTATTGATATTTACAAATGGCAAGGAGAAACATTTTGGAGAAATTGAGAATGTATTGATAAGGATTTCAGAATCGGGATTTTGAAATAATTTTGAGAAAAGTTCAAAACAAAAGAGATAAAATGTATAGAAGAATTTATCAATTAGGAATGTGTCAAGATAGGTACAATGAAGATGAATGCGATCAAATCGTTTGAAGAACCTCAATGGTTTAAGATACTTCGTTGTTTTTAGGCACTTTCAGCTGGTACACCGAGCTTATGAAAGAATGTTCAACGAAGACTAGGGAAATACAGAAGTTACGTTATGTCCAGGAAACACAAATTTGATGTGGTCGGCATAATGGACAGAAATAGTCGAAGAATTGAAGATGCTCTAATATTTAAAGGATTACTTTAACCTTGTGTACCTGTTTGGGTAGTTGGGACAATCAATTAATTAATCAGATAGTTGGAATCATTTAATTTCTTATGAATTCTGTGGTAATTATAAAATTGTATTGTTCTATATGCTATTTACCTATTTTTTTATTTTAAGTAACAAAAGTAAAGAAAAAAAATAATTTTAATATTAAAATACAATACTATTAGTACTCATATTAATACTAATAGTAATTGTAAATATTGTAGATAGCGATTTTTAAATTTTTTATGTCTTATAACGGGAAAGGATAATTATATTATATTCTATTATATTATACACCACTTATATTGTAAACCTATTTAGAAATTAACTTTTATTATTTTGATTAGTTTTTATGTTTTTACTAAACTATTTTATATGCCAGAAGAATTTGTAGGCCCAAGACAGTCACCAAAAGAAATGTGTCTGCGTAGGGAAACTTGGGATGTATGTTGTATTAAATAGTTAATTTTTAAATACAATACACGGGATACAAATTTGAGAATGGGTGGTAACAAAATTAATAAAACTTTATAAACAAATTTATTTACCGATGAAACTAAATAAAAAATTTACTGTTTTTTTCTTGAATTGGGAATTATTCCGTAGATATGATTGCTATGATGTTTATGAATTTATTTTTGATAGAATTTAGCTCAAACAATTAAAATTGTGTATAGGGTTTGCCAACCGATTAAAACTGGGTTTTTCAATGACAGCCATAAACGTAAAACCCGGGTTTTCTAGAAAAATAACTGGATAAGTTTTTAAACTGCATTTAAAACGGATTAACTTAAATTTTACACTAGACAAACTACTAATTCTCAATTCTATAATTTTTATTGGAAATTCTAATGTAATAAATCAGAAATAGTATTTTTTGCAAAATAAACGCAATCTTGAATAAACATCAGTAGGATATAACATTAAAAAAGTCTATTCACTCAACAGAGAGTTTTTCTAACATATTCGCCAAAAACGGAAATACTTAATTTTTGTAAGCGGTTATTAGAAAGATTTTTTCAAATACAATCAGAACCAAAAAGTTTGGTGGACGTTGAGGATAATGAGAATAACATAACAATTGTGAATAATGAATTGTGTGATTAATACTAATCGCATCGATCCCTTTTTTGTTATAAAGTTAAATAATAATTATGATTTAATATATGTAATATGATATAATATAATAATACATAAAACACGTATATTTATATACGCACATATAATAATTTAAAAAAATAATAAAATAAAAGTACATCACAGTAATCATAACAATAATAAAAATAATAGTAAAGATCAGTTTAAATAAAAATAACTTAAGATAAAATTTAATTTTTTTTATAAATAATTAATTTATAAATAAATTAATTATATAAATAATTATTTTTCATGCTTCCGAGCAAATTGGGTTGAACAATGATATAATTTTCCCATTATTATTAGAGCAATATGGAAATAGTATTTTATTAACAACAAAATTTATTGATTATTTGAAATTATAATTGAAATCAATAAAAATAATAAAAAATAATTCTGCATTTTTATAGACTTGATGGATTTGAATTAATTGAAAAATTAGGTAAGGGAGCATTTGGCAGTGTGTACAAATACAGAGATAAGGAAAAAAATAAAATATTTGCATTGAAAAAATTTAATTTGTCTACAGATTCTACTAATAAAGAAACCTTTCAAAGAGAAATTGATTGTTATTTAAGATTAAAATCTCATCCTAGAATTATAAAATATGAAAAACATTTCATTGTAAACCGTAAATCGTTTATTCTTATGGAATATATGGAGAGAGTAATTAATGAAATTAATCAAAATAATTAAATTGATTATGCAGGGCAGTCTTAGATCATATATGAAAGATAAGGATCCATTTTCTGAACCTAGAATTGCTAGATATGCTCAACAAATATTGGAAGGTCTGGAATATCTTCATTATAATAGAATATTGCACAGAGATCTGAAAGGTAAATCAATATTATTTGACATAATAATGTTGATATTTGATAGGAGATAACATATTGTTGAATGAGAATGATAATTTGAAATTGTGTGATTTTGGATTGGCTAAGATTTTGAAAGATCTTTCTAGTGAAGATTTATTAAATGGTGTTGTCCTATCAACAAAAGGCACTCTCAATTGGATGAGTCCAGAAATAATCAATGGTGAGCTATGTGGACCTGCTAGTGATATTTGGTCATTTGGTGCTACCATGGTGGAAATAGTAACAAGTATGAAAATAATTTGAATCAAACTATTTCTATATGAATAATTAAGGGAAACTTCCTCATGATAAATTATATCATGGTCCAATGGTTTCAAATATTCTAGCAGGAAAGATCATATTTGATTATCCAGCAAATAGTAGTGATGATATGAAATCATTCATAAATTCTTGTCTGAAAAGAAATCCGAAAGATAGAGCAGGCATACAAGATTTGTATCAAAAGTCTTTTCTGACATTAATCCAGAGCTAAGTTTGTGAGTTCAGAATGCAATTAATAAATTTATTGGTTTTGAGTTTCTTTTGGTTTGAATGTTTGGCTACTTTAATTTACTTTTCTGTTTGTTCTTTCGGTCTTCCATCGATTTATTTATTTATTTATTGCCCCGTTAGTAGTTAGATAGGTAGGCGCCTGTACCCACCACTCTCGCTAACAGATATCAAGTGGCAGCGAAATTTATATGTTTTCGTTACAAATGTAATTTTCGACTTTTCATTAGTCTTACTGTTCAAATTTTGTACAATCTGGTATCCAAAGGTCTTCTGCATATCAACTTCTCCAATCAGATCTGTCGTCACTTTTTCTGCAACTAAGAAAGTAACCTCTTTGCAAACGTCATCAATTGTCAATTGAGTTCTCATTTTCCCAGCAATTTCAAGTGCACTGTCGTTTGAACACCGAGATCCTTCATCGCTCATCCAGATCTCGTAATATATTCAAACAACTCAAACTCATAACGTTAATTCGAGCTCCTGTGTTTAAAATATATTCAACATTATTTCACTGAATTGATACCTTAACACTTGGTCTGCCTTGCAATTTATGGTACGAAAGTAGAAGGATGCATACGCACTGTCTCAGATAATTGACAAGTCACTTCACACATCAATAAATTTTAATTAACAGCGAACATTAATTGACAATGAATTAATGAAGCGTGAGCGTCACGAACGGTTGATATCATTAAATTAATGAAGCGCGAATGCCACTGACGAAAAGTAATTATTGAGATAATTAATATATGAACCATGAGAGTCACTTCCGGAAATTGTTTTCAAACATTAGATTAATGAAGCGTGAGCATTACTTTATTATTACACAAAAATTTATTTTTCCTAAATACTTTAATTGACTTTACAAGATATAGATAAAGAA
The DNA here is from genome assembly GCA_001938525.1 of Dugesia japonica. Taxonomy (NCBI): domain Eukaryota; kingdom Metazoa; phylum Platyhelminthes; order Tricladida; family Dugesiidae; genus Dugesia; species Dugesia japonica. Next base: position 6,488 of record MQRL01531396.1, read on the forward strand.
TTATTTTAATCAAAATGTCAGACTATTGATACATATAATAACATTTATGAACCATGAGCATCACTTCCGGATATTGTATTCAAACATTAAATTAATGAAATATGAACGCCACACACTATTTGACTTGACAATGATGAGCCTCATTATAATTATTTTATTAATCAATACTATTTTTCGACAAGTCCTAATTTTTACAGGATAATTATCGTTTAATTTTTTTTTAAGAAATGATTAAAATTAAACAAGCCATACAAATCTTTATTTACACTTAAAAAATATAACATTTTTTGTTATTAACATTATAATTTATAATCAAATTATTATTATTTTTTAATTATTAAAAAAATAAAAATTATCATGTTAAAAATACAAATTTTAACTTAACATTAATATATTATAATTATTATTTTTACTTTTAATTATTAAAAATTCTAAGGATAAAATATATAGCAATTTCAACCTAAAATATCATAAAAATGTATATATGTAATCAACAAAAAGTAAATTAAAAATTTTATTCATAAACACATCACAATATCGTTGTTTATCGTTCACATCATATTTTTTTTCTTTGTCTCTATCTTCTGCATTTGGTTGCCTATTATAACAATTATTTTATTTTTTTACTTTGGTTAAATGTAATTATTTATTTATTTTACAGTGGCCATAGGCCATACTTGTATTTTTCTCATTTCAAAAACGTTTATCATCTAAACATGATAATGCGCGTTTCCTACTTACAATCGAATATATCTGATGAATAATCGACCTGAAACTCGATTAATATATTAGTTGTATATATTAGTTAAATTTAAAATCTCACAAGTCTCCATAAATTGTTTATTGATTATTACAAGTTTTTCTTAAAAAATAAAAATATGAAATAACAATTCACAAATGTGAAACAAATAATCTGAGAAATCTTAATCTTAAATCTTATTTTTCAAAAATATTGGTTTTTTAAATTCCAAAATAATTATTTTTAAACATCATTTTAGAAAATAATTTTTTAAAATTTTATAATTTAACACCATGTAAAATTTTAACTTTAATTTAAAATAGCTTTGTTTTACATATATATTTATTTATTTTTCAACCTTATAATTTTTAAAATTTTATATTTTAAAAATTTCAAAAAAAACCAATCTTAATATTAAATATAAAAATTAAAAAATCTCAGACATCTGAAATTCATGAATCGATACTCACATTCTCTTCTTTAAACCTTTTCCACATTTCTTTCAATCATATTGCTTTCTGAACTTTTCAACAGGTATCGTCTACCATGAATCTATTTTATCATCTCCTAAGGATTTGTGTATCTTTCTTTGTCTTTTGATCGGTTTTCTGCCTTGATTAGCACCTCGCCTCTACCTTGAAAATGTCTCTTTGTTGATGTCAATTCTTCCGATTCTTTCTTCTTTTCTCCATTATTGAACCGTCGTTCTCTATGTATTTTTCTACCGAATACCAATTTTGCTGGCTTTATGCCAAAAGTCTTCTGGCTTGTTGCATTTAGAGTATATTCAATTTCTGATATTAACTCTGCCCAATTTTTATTCTTTTTATCTTTTAATGTTGTATTGATGTAATCTCTGATCGTTCTGAATTGGCGTTCTACTATTCCGTTTGTATTATGATGATATGGACTTGAGAAGCAAATCGTTATATTCATTGAATCTGTCATTTCTTTGAAGGCTTTCGATTCGAAGATCTTTCCACAATCTACATGTATCTCCTTTGGAGCACCAAATCTAAAGCCGGAGATTCATTCTTTTTTTCAAATTTTCTACAGTCTTTCCATATAGAGCATTGTTTAAAACCTTGTAAAAATCATTTTCAAATTTTGTCCTTGACGCGGCTCTTCTTAATGAGTTTGAATTGATGTAATATCCAAATATTTCAGTTTGCTTAAACTCTACTATTCTATTCTGTAGTTACACGAGCCCCCAACAGTTTCTTCACTTTCGATCCGTTAAGTATCCGATATCTGAATTGACATCATTGCATAGCATTTCTTGATATTTTTCTTCCACTTGATCTTCTTCTATAAATTTGAAATCCTTATATAGTAAAGGCTGTGTTAATTCCCAACCATATAAATTATTTATATCAATATAAACCAGTGAGGTATTCTCATCTGCCTGAACATGATGACAATTCCCAAACTTCATCCCGCCTCGAATACCCAATTCAAATAATCTATGCAATTCCATCAGCCGATCCATTATTTTGAGAGCACTTGACCAACTCAGTCCCGGGAATGAAACAAATCGAAGCGGTTCCAATACAAGCTCTTCAAGTGCTTTTTCACGATTTATTTGATATACATCAGCGAGTAAATACATATACAATTTCATATAATAAAGCATATATTTCAATAGATTCTTACAGCCAGATTCTGTCCATACCAATTTTGTCATTCCATATTCTTGTTCAGTTATTTCCGGCCATTGTCGCGGTAATGTTGTTTGATTAATTAACATTTCATATGATGTTGCAAATTTGTTCGGGGAAATACCTTTTCTTTGAGTTTTTTGAGGAAACTCTATTGATGCTATTGCCCAGCTATCTAAACTTGCAGATAAAGATGATAAAGATCCGCTCAGAAACTGGTATGAGTCAATGAATATAACTGTGACTCCTACAACACTTGCAAATATGGCCAAATATTTCTCTGTATTTTGAGCAATTGGATTGATGTCCCAATGTTTAAATTAATAGAGTGCATATTTGACTATTTAATGCAAATCATAACTATTAAAGTTATGAAACACAACAGGTAACTCTCTTCTGATTTTACGCAATAAGTTACATTGACTGCATACCGCTCCAAGATATTTTCCTGAAAGTGATCATGATCACAAACCAACTGGGCTTTCTTGCTTCCACGCATGTAATAATTTGTACTCTTTGTGAACGCTTCTTGTTTCAATGTTGTCAATTTCATATCTGTATGTGTATTTGTATTGTACCATGGCCCAACTGAATCTTTTCACAACCGATCAATACACTGCAAAAATTCAACCATACAATTTTCACCAGAATATGAATAGTATTCACATTTTATTGTTTTATCCAATAATGGAATCAGCAAATGTCCATCAGCAATCGGTACATGTTTCACCATTCCACAATCCTCTGGTACTAAGATAGCTTCAATATCTGCATAAATCACAAAAGGTGGTGTAATGATTTTTCCATAATTTTTTAACCTTAATTCCTTTACCTCACGCATTGTATACAAGGTTGTCTTTTCTGTTATTTGAGTGCACAAAGCTAAATGACGATCGAATGTAGCCTTTGTCTAGAATCAATGTAGACATTTAGAGCACCACTTTCTTCCAATCTGAATTTTATCTATCTAAATTTACCACACCTGTGTAGTGAAATCCTCTATCATTTTCCAAAACAAGTAAAATTTACTATGCGTCCATTAGGGTTTTTGTACGAAAAATTATATCCACATGTGGATTTTTATATAAAATGTCATCATCCACATCAATTGCTTCATTGTATTTAATAATGTGATTGATAGATTATTTTTTCTTTCGTTTATGGAATGTCGATGAGCTTCATCGGCATCTTCTGCTCATCATACACTAATCCATTTAAATATGGTTCATATTTTTGTGGTCAATCTCAATTATCCTTGACTATATCATATTTTATCACGGCAAGCACATTATATTTAAAACACAAGTTATCTTTATTATGCACATTGACTGTGGGTTTTGATCTATTCAGTGCCATAGGACTCTTAATGAATGATCTGCTAGATAAATAGATTACTGGAGAAAATTTAACCAAAATAAATCTGAGCTCTAGTATTGTTTCAATTTTTCATTCACTACTAAGCTCAGAATATGTAACAATTTATTCATTTTCCTTTGCAGTTATTTTTTCCATGAAATATTCTTAGAATTCCATCGATTTGTAGAATCAAGACCATTGTTTGATTTCGTCATCTTCTTGATTGCTTTTCTTAAATTCGGCAATGAATCCAAATTGAATTTTACAATTTTCAAATTTATCAACTTATTCTTCCGCTTTTTTATTAATATTTTCAGGAATTCGATTGTTCTTCATTTCTATAACATCAATCTTGAACTGGAGACTTACATAAGCTCCATTAAAATCTGATTTCCAAATGCATTCATTATGAAAAGTTGTCATTCTTCTCCTCTTATTACTTTGATTTTCAAAAGAAAGTTTTCTTTTCATATTTCTTACAAATTTTTGACCATCGTCATATTAATTATAATAAGATGACGATGAATCATAGTTTTAATTATTTCCATCATTAATTATTAGTTGTTGTCCATCATCATGGGATGATGATTCAAGCAACCGTTCTATGCTAAAATTTTTGTTACTCTCGCTATTATTATTATTAGGTTGTTATTCATCACCACATGATGATGATCCAATCAACCTTTCTATACTAAAATTACTTTTTGTATTACGCAGATTAGTATGTTTAATAGTTGAACTATTAAACCTTACAAAATTTGGCCTATTATTATTATTTTTTACAGATTTAATATAATCGTTATGACAGACTTGTAGATTTGTATTCTGCGCAATCGATTAAACAAGGTTTTTACAAAACAAGGCAGCAAAAAGTAAATACATGTTTTACCTAAAATGATTTACTCATATAATTATTCTGAACACCGAAGTATTGAAGGAAAGAAAACAGTTGATGTTATAGATGATGATATCATTTTTAGGCAGTATATCATCAATAATAAGCCAAAACCAAAATATAAAATTGGTCAACATGTACGAATTTCCCGAATTAGTTCAACGCCACTCATCAAAAACTTTGATAATAATTGGAGTGATGAAGTCTTTCAAATCTCAGAAATCAACACTAGACAAACACTGTCATTTATGTAATACGTGAAGAAGATGAGGCAAATTTTATGAGCAAGAATTATAAATGTTCCGGAAAAACCAAGTATATATCGAATTAAATAAATTCTCAAAACCAATGGTCAAGAACAATATAAACAATATCTAGTTGAATGGTAAGGCTATTCAAAGTCTACGTGGATTCAAGCATCTCAAGCATCCAATAATGAGTTTTATATGGTTTTGCCAAGCAATAATTGTCCAAGAACTCGACCTGATAATAATGCGAGCAAGTATTTGGTCGACTATGAGAATGCCATCAATTTAAAAGATGACCATTGGGAATTTGCCATGACAGAATTAGTTTTCAATTATTGTCCACAGATTATACGGAAAGGTTCAAAAATTGAATTTAAAATAAGAGAGGTGATGGAAATTGAAGATAAATTTCAATTAAGTATTGTAAATGGTAGTATTTAACTTAACAATACCGCCCCTACTAATAAATATAATTAGTTTATATTTTCCGAAGAAAAGAAAGTAATATTAAAAACAGATTGTCAAGTAGAAATGGAGTTTAAATCGTTATCAGATGCTAAAAATTTTGGATTCAATTTAACCAATACCAAAATGAGAAGCCATTAGTTTTAGTTATTGAACATGATGAGCACTTGATTCTGAAAAATATTCCATGAATAACTTTAAAATTACATTTTAATACTATTGAGGAAGGAAAGGCTAGAATAAGGGAAATTGAGAAATTGTAAATGTTGAGATTAAATAAGGAAAAACTGCTGTTTATGGAGTTAAAAATAAAACTATTTGCAAAATCACTATTAATCGTTGAAGGAAAATAATTATCAAACCTGATTGCAATATGGAATTGGAGTTTAATTCATTGTTTGATGCTCGGTTACTAAGGTTGAATTCGTAAAAGACAAAAAACAAACCGATGGATTCATTTATCGAATC
>MQRL01531714.1:6669-19451 GCA_001938525.1 Dugesia japonica
TATTATTATTATTATTATTATTATTATTATTATTATTATTATTATTATTATTATTATTATTAAATAAAGGTTTTTATTTAAAAAGTGAATTTTATACAATAATGTTAAATGCAAAGATTCATAGTACATATCCGGTGAACCATTTTGAATTACACCAAAGACAGAATCTCACTAAAATGTTTATGTTGCCAATATAATGACTTCATAATGGAATTGCATATTATGAATTTTTACTTGTTAACTATAAAATTGATACAAATTAGTTTTCTCAGAAATTAATGAAAATAAAAAATTCTAGCAACAGAAATATATAAAAATTGTAAATTATGGAGATGTTGTTTTTCATCACGACAACGCAAATCCTGACACATCTTTGAAGACTTCATAAAAATTACTAGAAAATATCTGAGATTTTTTGATACATCCCCCATGTAGTCCTGATATGGTATCAACAGATTACTATCTGACTCGGTGTCTCCAAAACTCTTTTGCTAAGAAAATATTTATCTAAGATGACAAAACGTATCTACAAGTATTTTTTGCTCAGCAAAATTACAAACTTTTGAAAAGAAAATCACAATACTAAGAGATTGCAAAGAATTGTCAAAAGTAATGATCAATAGTTCTAGCAAAAAAGATTTTCTGTGTTTAAAATTTGCTTTTTATTTCATTGTATAAAATAAAATAACTTTCCGGTTAACCTAATTAATACAAATTTTTTAATCCTAAATATATTTCTTAAAACTTTAAATGATACGCACACCCATAAATATATATGTATAAGTAGTAGTGGAAATACGCTTTTAAGCCAGGAGGTAGCTCCAAATTCGGGCAAAGGGCATAAACGATACCAGTACAACAGAGTTCAGTACTATCGTAATCGCAAGCGATAACCCCCGAAACAGAAATTAAGCAATGATTACATAGGAAAAAAGAGGGTAATCATTACCAGGGAACAGAGTTTGGTACTAGTACAACAAACTTAAGAAAAAAAGGGTTTGTTATTTGGCTTGTATTTTGGCTTCGATATGTATGGGTCAGATTTTTTTTGTAGAAGTTTCTAGCTTTGCGCTTGTTGTGCGCGGCGCTATCGCACATTTTGCGTGAAAATTCTCTGGCTTATAAGCATATTTTCTCTATTACTAGTAATTAGTTTTTTTTCTTGATTTTTTGTATTTTCATTTTATTACTTAAGAAAATGTATTCTAATAATACAAGTGAAGATATACAACCTATATCAACTGAAGAAAAATTTTATAAACTCTTAAAAAGTTATAATTTTATTGAAAAATTCTGTTTTAGCTTTTTCAAAACAAAATAATGTAAACTAAAAAACAGTTAGAAAATATTTAAGAGAATTTAATATTCCTTATAATAGGAGAAAAGTCAATTCCTGACGAAGAAAAGGTCGAAATATCGAATTGTTATCCAATATCAATAAATAAACCTAAATTTTGATCAAAGATTTTATATTAAACGAAAATGATTAGTAATGAAATAATGCAAAGTGATTTTTTTAAACTCTTAAAAAGTTATAATTTTTAGAAAATTTTGTTTCAAGTTTAATTAAACAAAATAATGTAAATAATAAAATAATAATAAAATATTTAAAAGAATTTAATATTCCTTATAATAATATAAAAACATATTAAAATTTCAAAAAGAGATGTTAATGGTCAATATAAATCTTTTATAACACGATTTTCAAAATTCCAAATCCAACGAATGCAAATCTCAAAGAGTCGCATTCAAACCCTAAAATAGATTTTCATAAAATGAGTGATTCAGATTTTCTAAAAGTTGTTGAAAATACTGTTCGGAGAAAACTATAATGTATCATTTTTTCACTAAAGAAAATGGGAAGTAAAAAACCGGCTATCCTAAAGAACCCCATTCAAAAACCAAAAATACAAGAAGTTTTAGTATAAACAGTTTGTATAATAGTATAGATAATTTTTCTAAGCTTGAAAATTTTAGTATTAATAAAATTAATAATTTTGCTTAATGTGAAATTACAAATATTTAGCTGTTTTAAAAGGTATGTATTCTCAAGTTGAGAATTTTAAAGAAAGTGTAAAGTTTAAAACATTATTATTTATAATGCTTACAAAATTTTGTGAATCAGAATGTAAAGGAGAAATAATAAATAATTTATCTAAACAATCTCTTCAAAATATTGAAATAATAAAAAAATTAGAAAGTAATTATCAAATAAGAAAGAGATGTATGTAATGAATTGAGAGAACAATTAAATCTTGAACAAAAACCAAAATTTATTGAATATCCAGGCTTAAAACTTTCTTTAATAAAATATGAAGATGATGATGCAATTATTACAAATATGGATTATATAAATATTGCAAACGAAATAAAAAAAATAGTGATAACCTATGTGAAAGATTAATCAAAGTAAAAATACTAAAAGAATATGAAGATGATATAAAAAGAGTATATGCAGCTAAAAGCGATTTACCAAATTATTTAGTAAAAATTTCTAACTCTAAATATTAAATAAATTCATATTTATTTTTTATAATAAGGCTCTCTAAATCGATTGTTAAGATTTCTATAAGATTTTGGTTTTTTAATCTTTGAATTTGTTACAAGATCATTCATTTTATCTCTAACAACGTGCTCATCAAGAAACATTCTATAAGTGTTTTCATAACAATTATAGAATTCCATAAAATTGGGAAAAGCATCTTTGAATACATTATTAGAAAATAATATTTTATATTTTTCAAATAATCCTCTTGGATTATAAATACCATCATATTTATCATGTCTCAACTTGTTATATTCTTGTTGTTGCTCTAATTTTAATTCTTTCTTATTATTGAGTCAAGTCATAATATTCACATTCTTGATCCACAAAATTAAAATATTCTTGTGGACTCATTTTAAAATATCTACTTTCATTTAATAACATAATACATTCCTCATTAGTTAAGTTTTCCATATTAATAATTAAGTTTATGGTTAAGTTTTTGATTTTATGTTGATTAATTAACCATCTTTAAAGCAGGTGAAAGCTATTTAACTAAATTATTTATACTTAAAATGTCTAGCCAATTGATTTGTCCAAATAATATTTGCAAAAAGATTTTAAAAACAAATCAGGTCTAACAGCTCATGTTAGATCTCGGCGCTGTGCGCTACACTGAGCGAGCTTTACTTGTTTAAAATGTCTAAGCACATTTCGATCTATGAGTGGTTTGAGAGAACATGTGAATTCTACAATTTGTGGAATTGCACATAATGTTCCGTTGTTTTGTGAAATTTATAATAAAAAGTTTTTATATCAGAACCATGCNAAAACTCATTACAATTCAAAGAAACATAAAGAAATGGTTAACAAATCATTATTTGATCAACTTCCTGATGAAGAAGCAATTGCTTATGATCCAGAATTTCTTGATATCTTTAGAATGTACAAAAATTATGAAATTGAATATTTTAAAGATAGTAAAGTGGAATTAACTAAAGAAGTTGAACATGTAATATAAAGACCTATGATTAATGAATCTCAAAAAGAAATACTCGAAATTATTACCAAGTATCTTACTTATGGTAAAAAGATTATTGTTTGAATGAGTGTCAATTGTAATTATAATAAACAAGTTAACTGTGAAAACGTTGAGAGAATTTTTAATTCATATTCAAAGAATAGACAATTTACTATTGTAAGTGAAATTAATGATGGTGTTAATGATATTGTAAATGAATTACAAAGATATATCAAAGATGAAGATCGAAACGAATCTGGTTGGAATTTAATTTATATTGTTGATTATAAAATCGAACTTTCTAAATATAAATCTTTAGCTGGAGCAACTTATCGGAAATTACCATTCTCAAAACCAGGTGTAATTAATATCCAAAATAAAGATGAAAAATGGTTTCTCTATGCAATGTTAGCTCATAAATATATATTTGATCACCCAACTAAAGTTGAAAAATATGTTCCATACTTAAATGAATTAAAAACCAATAGAATTAAATTTCCTGTAAATATTGATGATGTTAAAAAATTAAAAGATTGGAAAATAAATGTATTTACTGTAACCAACTCCAAAATAATTGAACCTTTATATATTTTACATTATGAAACTAAATCTAAATCTGAGGAAAATAAATGGAATTTATTAGTTTATACAAAACCCAGTGGGCCCCACCATTTTATTTTATGTAGTATTTTGTAGTATTATCAAGTACCTTATACAACAAATAGAAATAAAAATTATTTATGTATAAGATGTATGACTTGTTATAATAGTAAAGATTTATTAACAAAACATCAAAAAGAAGGTATTAATCATGAAATATCAAATATAACATTTTCAAAAAAATTTTATTATTATTTTCAAAATTATTATTAGAAAAATAAAAATCCTTTTGTAGTTTATGGTGATTTTGAAAGTTGAACTAATATTAACACCAAAAAACAAAACCCTTTATCACTTGAAATTTATGTAGTGAGTAAATATTCACATTTAATACAAAATGAATAAAAAGAATTTTATGGAGAAAATATTCATGAACAATTCTTTGAATTTTTAAATGAACTAAATAATAAATTAAAAGATATTAAAGAAAATAAATTAATCTTAAATTATAAAGGAGAGTTTACTTTCCATCAAAAATTCCCAATACTGAAGTTGCTCACCTAAAATGTAGATATTGTGAAAAATCGATTGGAATAGAGCTCTTTGGGATAACTGAAAATCCAGTAATTGATCATAATCACTTTAATGGAAACTTTAGACGTTATTCTCATTCAAAATGCAATTTACAAGACAAATTAATAAAGAATTTATTTATTCCATTTTACTTTCATAATGCCTCAGGTTATGATAATCATTTATTTTTCAAAGAATTAATTAGTAAATATCCAAATAAAGTTAAAAAGATAATTCCTCATACAGATCAAGTGTATATTTCATTCCAATATGAAAGTATTAGATTTTTAGATTCAGCAAGAATGTGTCAATTTACATCAATTGAGAAAATGAGTGAAATGTTAAATCAATTTGGAAAATATAATCACTTAAGAGCATTTAATTTAAATGCAAAGAAAATATCATTTTCATATGAATATGCTAAAAGAGAAAATATAAATGAAGTAATTGAATTAATAAAAGGAAGCCCTCTTTGATCAGATCCCATCGGGTCCCATTGAATTCCATCAAAAGAAGATTTTAATAATAAACTAAATCCAAAATGAATATCAGAAAGTGATTATAATGAATTTGTACAAGATTTTAATCAATTTGGTAATTTATTTGATTACATGATGTATTATATGAAATTAGATGTAATTATTTTAGCAGATTTCTTTGAAAGCTTTAGAGAAACATGTTTAAATAATTACCAAATAGATCCTTGTTATTGTTATTCAGGTCCAGGAAAAACTTGGAATTCTGGTATGAAATTTACTAAAATAAAATTAAATATGCACAAAAAGAAACTTATGACAGATTTATTAAAATTGAAAGAGGAGTTAGAGGTGAATATTATGAAGTGTGTGGTGAAACGCAGGTATTTGGAAAAAATAAAAGAAGTAATAAAAAAATAAGTAATGCGCAATATGATGATTTATTAAATTTATTAAAAAATAAACAATATCTTCCAGATGATTATTTTGAAGAAACATTTCGAAAATATTTAGATGAAAATAGTTTATATGCATCCTGTATGACAAATCCATTATCAACAAGTGAAATTTATGAATGTCTTCCAGAGTCAGGTCAGGACTTAAATTATACTCCATCAACAGATAAAATTAATTATATTTATAAAGTTGATTTAGAATATCCACCAGAAATACATAAAAAGACAAAATATTTTCCTTTACCACCAGATCCAATTAATATAAAAAATGAAATGTTAAGTCCTAATCAATTAAATTTTGATACAAAGTTGAGCAAAAAAAATATTTAATTTAATTAATTAATAAATAACTTTCGGTTGTTCTTCAATTTGATTTTCAAGTTTCTTTAAAATTTCATCTGGATTAAATTTAACTTCTTTATTTTTTTAATGAGAAATAAAATCTTCAACTTGTTTTTACCATATTCTTACTTGTAGCAATTTCTTCATCAGTTAAAATGTCATCACTTAAAGCGTTTTGATGAAATAAAAATAATTTATTTTTAACAGTTTCTAACTCATGAATTAAATTTTTATACTTCTTCTTTTTCGATTTTATTAATGATGCATTTAAAGTTCCAATTATAAGAATACAGGAAACAGATGTAGTTAAAATGATTGAAACTAATCCACCAACAACTTCACCAATTCCAAAAGTTCCTAAAGAAATTAAAACTGTTCCAGTTAGTCCAACAACGTTTCCTATAAATATTTCTGTACATCTTATTACAGTATCTAATCTTCTCCATCTTTTATAAATCTTTTTATAGTGGTTAATTTTGTTCATCAATAAAATATAAATCAGTTTCAAAATCTACAATTCGTAAATTTGATAATTTGGTCTTGAGATCTTGAATAGTATACTTAAAATAATAATTTTATAAATATAAATATTTTTAGGTAAAATTAAAGTAACTCTATCTACCCTATATTTATCAGTTAATAGAATTTCTTTGTATTCTATAAAAAAAGTAAATTCTTGTTTTTGAATAAAGTTGTATTCAAATACTTTTCAAATATTATCAATCATTACATATATTTTTTAATGGGATATGAAATATCACAATATCCTTGAATTATAAAATAAGCTTTATCTCTTATTCTATTTAAACGAAAATAAAGTTCAAATGGTTTTTCAAGCTAATAATTTTTATTACTAGTGCCCGTTGGTATTCTTCCTTTTCTATTTATTTTAAATGGGTGTATTAAACCATCATAATTTGATAAAAGAGACCCGTTTGGATTGTTCTTTATAATAAAAGTATTTAATAAAAATACTAATACATCATTATACTTACCAAAATTTTTTAAAATAAAAAATGGAAAATAAGTATCAATTATTTCTTTAATCCTATTTAATAAATCTTGTTTATAAAGTTTTTCAGATGATTCTTGTTTTTTAATTTATCAATATAATCAATTATTTCTTTAACACGATCAATATGAAGATCTTGTTTTATTTTATTAAATTCTGTTTCTAAAGGAATTAAAGGATCGTTCATCATTTGTTTATTAAAGTTAATTTTGTAATTTAGTTTTTCCAATTCTAAATTAATTTTATTACATTTTTTAAGAGAACAATTACTTGTGAAATTTGAAATCTCTTTTTTGATAGTTTTGTAATTTTTTCTAAGATGTTGGTGATCTCTTGTTTAACTTGTATATTTTTAAAATCACTCATTGTTTGTGTTAGCTCATTTAATTTATTTATCTTAATAATCGAATAACTCTTGATTTTAATCCATGATTTATTATTTTCTAGAAGTGGTTGAATATAAATATTTTGTGCATTTAATTGATTTTTAACATCACTCATCGTTTGCGTTAGCTCAGAGACTTATTTTTCTAATTTATTAAAATACTTTAAATTAATAGCATCTAATTCATTTTTAGGTTAATTAATAATTTTCAAACAAGTAATTGAATCTCCACTTTCATTAAAAAATTTTGTTTCATTCTCTACAGATTCTAATTTTAATTTAGCAGAAACATGTTCTAATATTTCTGCATTATTTTGACTATTTAAAGTTTCTCCACAAAAGTTCATTTATATTATACAATTCATTTTTTATAAGTCATTTTGAGTTAAAGTTGTAAATAATTCATAAATTATTTCATCAAAAGTCTTGAATGAAAGTGAATATAAAAACTATAAACACAATATTCCACAAATACTAGTTCCAAAAGGTTGAACTTGAATTTTATTAAATACATTTACATGTTTTTCAATTTCTTTAAAAGGTTTTAAGACATAAGAATAAAAATAATAACTATCGGTCCTTTTAAGGTTATAAAAAGCAACCCAATGACTTCCTTTTGATTTGTATTTTGATAATTAAAAAAATAATTTTTCGAGAACCACAGGTCTCCAAAATTATTCACAATTTTATCTTTATTTAAAACTTTAGCGACTTCATCTTTCATTATTATTTCTATTTCAAGATTTAAAAAACCAGCAATTGAATATAAATCAAAATTAGTTTTAGTATTAATTTCAAAGGTTTTTAGAAAATCTAGAATCCCATAGGATTCCATCATATATATTTTCTTATATGAACTAATAAAGAAATAGTTTGTTCATTAAAATCTATTGGATTGTTATTTTCATCTATAATATTAAATTTTAAAGAATTTGGAGTTTAATCTTGAATAAATTGGAGGATATAGTCTTTTTAAAAATTTATAACCAAAACCTACAGTATTTGAATAAAAGGAATATAATATTAGGTTGTTCAGAAAATTTTGCATGTTTTTTGTTAATATAAATTAAAATTATTAATATTTTAAATAACTTATTTAAATATTATTGAATATTATATATCATTTAAAAGCTTATTTATTGCTCTCTTCAAAGTATTAATTAGTTTTGCTTTTAAATTAAAATTTGGCTATACATTTTCCTTTTTAATGTAAAATGTCGTGTCATGATATACGTCAAATTTATTTTTATGAGTTCCGTCTCGGTACAAAAGCATCTGAAACTGCTCAAAAAGTTAATGAAGTTTTGTGTCATGGTACTGTAAATCAGTCAATAGTATGACGTTGGTATCAAAGGTTCCGCAATGAATATTTAACCCTTAAAGATGAGGAACGAATTGACCATCCTTCCATACTTGATGAAAAGAAGTTCAAGGCTCTAGTGGAAAAGGATACGCGAACAACAATTAGAAAACTTGCCAAGAATCTAGATGTCAGTATTAAAACCGTTTCCAATCATATGAAGCAAATAGGTAAGATAAAGAAGCTCGATACGTTAGTGCCACATGAACTAACGATAAAAAACAAAATGCAGCGCTATGACATTTGCTCAGAACTCATTTTCAGGATGAAAAACGAGCCATATCTTCATCGACTGATTACTTGTGATGAAAAATGGTTGCTATACAACAATAATAAACGTTCAACACAGTTGTTAGACATCCATGAATCTCCAAAGTCCTTCCCAAAACCGAGTCAACTCGAAAAAAAGGTAATGGTTACGGTATGGTGGTGTTCAAAAAGAGTGATTCATTACGATTTCCTGGAAAAAGGAGAAATGATAACATCAGATAAATACTGCCTAGAAATTGATATTATGCAAGAAAAGTTGAAAAAAATGTAACCAGTATTGATCAATAAAAAAGGCCCAATTCTTTTGCATAACAACGCCAGTCCACACATAGCAAAGCAAACCATGGATAAACTGAAGAGACTAAATTATTAAATTCTGAGACATCCACCGTACTCACCTGATCTCTCGCCAACTGATTTCCATTTATTCAAACATTTACAAAATTATTTGGATGGGAAAATATTTGAAAACGAAGTGTTGTTAAAAAGGAATTTGAACAGTTTCTTGTTTTCAGGTCTGCCGAATTTTATCGCATAGGAATGGAAAATCTACCAATTCATTGGCAAAAGTGTGATAACGCTAATGGTTTTTATTTTAATTAATAAACCTTTTGTTTTGGCTTACTTATGATGTTTAAAAATTAAGGTTCAAAAACGTGCAAAACGTTCTGAACAGCCTTATAAATTCATTGGTAAATTGTTAATATAATTACCTTTAACTAAATTACACGTAATATTTATCATATTAATATTTAAAATATCAATCTTATTTTCAGAATAATATTTTCTTGGTAAATATTCTTTTGGTAAAAAACCCAATCTTGTATGAAAAAAAGATTTAACATCAAATTTTATTGTATATGTTTTGTTGCTAAATTACACTTTGTTGTTGAAAGATCTGGTGTAACTTCTTTTCCATAATCTTTTAATTTACTAAAGACTTCTTTATATTTCATAAGCACCTGGCTCAATAAATTTTTGTTCATCTTTTTGTTCTTTTAGATTTTCATGAACAACTTTTTTCAATATAAAAGTATTATTTTTACTGGTAACATTAAAAATTATATTATAACAAGTAAAACATAATAATCCCATTTCAAAGTCAGAATCTAATTTTATTGGAAATCTTAAATCAACTTATAAATTAGATTCTTGTCCAACAACTAAAAATTGACGAGACATTTAATTATAGAAAATATTTATTTTTATAAACATTATATTTTTCTTTGGTAATTAAATTAGAATCTAATAATTCTTTACAAACAGATTTAATTTTTTTATCTAAATTATTATGACCAGCTTTTACTGCAGAAATTAATAATGTTAATATTTCAAATAAAAAGATGGGTCACTCTGGAACTGGATCTGAATCACCTTTGGTTTGAGCTCGTAGTAATTCACAATTTAAACCTTCACCTTTAATAATATCCTCTTGGATTTTTTTCACTTTCAACACCTTTTTTAAGCTTTGGTATTTTTGATGTTTTATTCCCAGTTAAAAATCTACAATATTTAGAACTAGGAGGAAATGTAATATTTTATTTATTTAAATAAATATCTTTTGCTTCAGAGTCATTTCTTTCATTTCCTAAAATTAAATCCATTACTTCTTCAGAATATCGTATTAGTTCTTCTTTAGATAAAAAAAGTATTTCTTTTTATCTTCTTCAAATAAATATATTTCTTTATGTGAGAAAATTATTTTTTGAAAGTTTATCAATACTTTCCATTTTAAATATGGGTATAATTGTTTTAGATAAATTATCAACATTTATATTAATTTTAGGAAAGAATGGAATTCTATTTTCAAAAAGATTTATAGGTTTTGTATGGGACCCTTTGGGACTTAATTTTTCAATTGCTTTAATCTTAGGTTGTTGTTCTAAAGTTAAAGTATCTTGCACAGTTTTTGATTCGATTACATTACCAATAAATAAAATTAACATAGTCATCTTGAGCTTTAATTAATTCTACCAAAAGTTTTATTCTTACCAACATTTCTTCATTATCATTTTATTTAGGATTTTCATGAGGTTTTAAATACAAACCATCACCTTTTACTTTAACTTGTATTCTATTTTTAAAGTTTTTAGTAATCATCTTTAACTTTGAGTTAGGTAAACCTTTTTTTAAATATTTATGAATTGCAATTCCTTGATATGGTTTTAAATATAAACCAGAACCAGTTTTATTTTCTAAATCTTCTTTTTCTAATTTTTGTATTTGAATTAATTTTTCTCTTTTCTGTAATTCAGTTTCTTTTGTTTTTAATTGCGTCTCTAGAATTGCTTACGGTTGATGCTACTGCACTAGCTGTTCCAGCAACTGCAGCAGCAGCTCTAGCAGCAGCTCTTGCAGAAGTTGTTATTCCAGCAATTATTCCCAGAATTATTGCCAAAAATCCACCTTCATGTTCTTTACTTAATTTCTTTTTTATTTCTTCTTTAACTTTATTTCTTATACAATAGTTTTTACCATTAAGTTTTACAGATTTACATTTATTTGAATTTACTAAATCACTTAATTCTTGTTCTGAAATTGAAGAAATTTTCTTTTAAAAAATAATAAAAAATATTTAATATCAAATTCCCAAAGGGTCCCATTCTCTTTCATCTCTTCGAATCCCAAAAGGTCCCATAAATTTTATATTAAAACTTTTTTTTATTAGAGAGGAAAGTCTTCGCTGTGCTCAAACTTACACAAGAACCTAAAATAATTTTACCTATCATTGGTAATTTTATTAAATTTCTTTGTATTTTTTCAGAAGTAGTTGGGTTTTCAATTTTATTTAAATCATGAATTAAATTTACATCGGCTAAATGTCTATCTCTAATGTTTTCGTTTTTATAAGATAAATCTTGTTTTAAAGCTGCTTCATCAACTCTATAAATTGGTTCTTCTCCTGGTTTTGGCTCAAGAATTCCTTCGTGATTCTCTCGTAATCTTAAATCTAATCTTGTTCCTGGTCCAGTATAACTATTTTTAAACAAATGTCTTTCACCTGGATACTTTTTCCAAGTAAATGGTTTAAGAATTGCACTTGTTAATTGAGAAGATTGTAGATCACCAGATTCAGTTTTGCGATCATCTCCTTTAAAAAATATTTTTAAATGTCTTTCTTTATTTTTTCTAAGCAATATTTTGTTACAATTTTCAAAAATAAATTTATTATCCCTTTTATATATTTTAGAATTAAAGAATTTAACCTAAACTTTCACCTCACTTATTTTCAATCATTACAATTTTACAATTTGATAATTTCATTTCAATATGTTTTTCTTCCAAACTATATCAACACAAAAACCCTTTTAAATTAGTATCTTTAGTTATGTTTAAAGTTTTATCATCATTATTAATATTTAAATTATCAAATTTGGAAACAACATAAAAACAAAAGATTGAATACAAATCACCAAACTCTTGTAGTGATAACTGAGGTTCTGTTAAAAAGTCTTAACAACAATTTACATAATTTAAATAAGGAAAAATCATTTCATTCTTATCTATATTAAATTTACATTCATTGATGAGATAATATGTATTGTTTAATTGTACTTGAATACTTTTAAGAGAATATTTTGTTGTAACTTTTTCTTTTTTTTCATTTTCAATAGTTTACTATTTTGTTGAATAAATAAATTACTATTCTTTTGATATGAAATTTTTGAATCTTTTACACCAATAAATATATATCTTGGTTTATAGGTTAAATTACTTAGTTTAAGTGAATAATAATTTCCAGAATCAAAGGTTGTTTTTGAAACAATTCTATTTAAAAATGAAACTTGAATAGATTTATTTGT
>MQRL01532653.1:0-10823 GCA_001938525.1 Dugesia japonica
ATAAAATTATATTTTTAATTTATAAATAATTTTATTTTATAAATAATTTTATTTTATAAATAATTTTATTTTATAAATAGTTTTATATTTTATAAAAATATATTTTTAATTTATAAATTATTTTTTTATTAAATAAATTATTTTTTATATTTTATAAAATTATATTTTTAATTTATAAATAATTTTATTTTATAAATAGTTTTTTATTTTATAAATAATTTTTTTATTTTATAAANAATTATTTTTTCTTTTAAAAATTATTTTTTTATTTTATAAATTATATTTTTAATTTATAAATAATTTTATTTTATAAATTATTTTTTTATTTTATAAATTATGTTTTTATTTTATAAATATTTTTAATTTAAAAATTATTTTTTTATTTTATAATTTATTTTTTTATTTTATAAATTATTTTCTTAATTTATAAATTATTTTTTTATATTATAAATTATTTTATAAATTAATTTTTTATTTTATAAAAAATTTTATTTTATAAATAATTTTTTCTTTTATATAATTTTTTCTATTTTATAAATTATTTAAAAGGAAATGCTGAATTAATAAATCGGTAGAACACACGCATACAATCACATATGCAGCTTGTGCATAATCAATCTGCAAATGCGATGGAAATTATTATTCACCGTTACATGGATTTTATTCGAACATAAAAACATTTCAAAAACGTTTAATCGCGACTTTGATGAGCTACAATTGTAGACGTATTTGAATATAAAAACCTAAAAAGAAAGCAGAGAAATTACTATTAAGAAAACGAAGTAAAACTATCGAACAAAATATTCCTAGATCTGTGTAGAATTAATAAAAACTAAATTATTAATTAAATTTACTATTAATCAAAATTATTAAAATTTAACACAAGTGAAATGTAAAAATTAATTTTAAATTTAAATTTCTTTTCCAAAACTAACTTCTCGATCTTTAGCCGATTCAGTGAACAATGGAGAAATAAAAAATTGGGCAAATATATCAATTGCTTCAAATAATTTTTCTGGTTTGATCTCAAAATAGAAATTAGTGTGTTCAAATGAAGTGTAGGCATTAAAATCACCATTATTCTGAGAAAGATACTTTGAATAGATGTTTTCTTCTGGATATTTCTCAGAACCCATAAACACCATATGTTCACAAAAGTGAGCCAATCCCATCAATTCTCGCGGATCAGAAAGTGATCCTAAATAATATTAATTTTTCACAATATTTATATCTGAAACCTATAAAAACATCCATGGCTACTGCGGATTTATCGGTTTCAATATCACTTATTAAAGTAACTTTCATATCATTTGGTAGAGTAAAACATCTATACTGCCTTTTATCAGTTATCGGCTTACTAGGTGAAAACACCTTAATAACATCTCCATTGTTACTTTTAGAATTGTTCATTTAATTCTAAAATTTGTAAAATAAATGGTATTTATTAAATTTTAATTTTTTTTAAATTATTAACAAATTAAATTTTAAAACAAACAAGTATAATATTAGAAATTATTCATTTTAATTCTCAAATGACTGTTTACTGAAAATAATAAAACTAAAATAATACAAAATTACCTAAACTGAATATTTACAGATTTTAACAATTTAANATTAGTGATTTTAAAGTCAATGTGGAGCATTATAAAAAACCAATTAAATTTATTAGGTAACAAAACTTATGTATAAAGGAATATTAAAAAAACTAATTTATTTTTAAAATTTTTTGAATATATTTTTATAGTTTTATAATTACAATTATTGTGAGAATAATTGTTGGACTTAATTATTGATCGCATTTGAGATTTCATTAAAATAATTTATATTATTTTAATAAAATAGTTTTATAGGAAGTTTGCAACAATATAATATTCATCAGAAATTAATTGTGAAAAATATTAACTAATAAAAATAAATTTTATGGAGAAATTAATAGTTTCGACATTGAAAATAAAATTACTTTGAAGATTTTCCCAATCTTTTGGCACCAGTAAATATCAGTGCAATTACAAAAAGGATATTACTAGGAAATTCCAATTACTCGAATTTTAGATTATCTGGGTAACCGGTTAGTTCATAGTTTAACTATCCGAATAATCGAGTCCCGGTTAAAAATACTTTGATAGAAGTACGTAAGTAACTAAATTTTTTTAGAAAATTCAAAGTTCGGTTTTTAAAGAAACTAAGGATTGTTAAGTTCAATCAATGAATTAAACAATTATTTTGATATTACACTTTTAATATTTTATTAAAACTTAAAGCTTGAATCTCTACATCTTCTTCACCATTACTAAATAACTTTTCAAAAAATTCTTTAGCCAATGAATTAATTACATATTTTGATGAATATATAAAGTGTTCATTAGACTGGGAATAAAAACCAGTTTGCAAAAACAAAATTAAAGAGACTATTTTTGTTTCTTCTTTCATCAAATCGCGCTTTTAAGTATTTCTTTATTTAAGCTACAAGATCATTATTTGCTTCTTGTAGCTTGTTGAAAAGAAATATCACAAACTCCTCCAGGTTTCATTAAATTTCTGTCTTCTTAGCTCAACTCATTTACAGCTAACTCTATAGATTGTAAAACTTCCAATCTTTTCTTCACGACATTAATATATTCATCTCAATACATTTATTTGCCCAGCTATAATAAATGTTTGTTAAATAATTTATTCAATTTTAAGAAACGGTTTACTATGGGTATAATAGAATTCCAACGAGTCCTGCAGTCCAGAAGTAACCGTAACTTTATACCTTCCTGTTCTAAAATATGTTTTAGTAGAATGCTGTTCTTAATGTTGAGATGTCTTTGGGATTTCGCAATGGCAAATCAACAAGATCGTGAGTTTAGTCTCGAAGATTTTAAATNTGAAATCCAATTATATCGTATACTTATATATGTTCTTCTTTAATATGTTTAATATAGATATAATAATATCGTATAAATAAGCTATATAGTATTCCTTATATAATTAACAAAAATTACTTTAAAAAAATTTTATTGTATAGTAACAAATGTTTACAAAATTATTTACTCAAATTTTAACAAATTTTCTAGTTAAGATTTTTATCTCTTGATCTGCAGCTATAGAAGCTTTAGATCTTATAACAAGATTTTGAAAGAGGGTGGTAAAAATGAAATTAGGCTCTCTATTTATACTAGAGAGGTATGCATGCACATTATGGTAATTCATAAAAATATTATAAATATTTACTAAAATATTACAGTAATTCTTTAGAAATTTATAAATATTTATAAAAATTTTCATTTCTTTATTAAATTTTCAGTATTTACATAATCAATAATCTGAATAACTAAAGTTATACTTTCTGTCTTCTTAGCTCAACTCATAAAATTATAACAATAAATAAAATTATAACCACGAAGCACAATATGAAGCGTAATTTGTAAACATCATAAATAGAAAATTTATAATTAATAAAATTGAACACCATAACATACTAAATTATACATTATACATAAATATTTTTAAAAAATTTGTAGAAAGTCAGGCTGATACAAAAAGTCAATAAAATTCGTAAATTAATATAAAGTCAGTATGGCTTGAATTGTTTGATCCACTGATTTCTGATGATTTTTTATCTGAGCAGCCGAAGTTACTGGATTATCATGTGTTTGTATGTGTGTGTTTGATGTTAATATTTTTATTTTATGAGCTTTCCTCAACACTAATACTAGATTTTTAAAATAATTTATTATTTTTCTTGTCTCACCAAAAACGATTCTAATTTCTCTGTGTATTGGCGCCACTTGCAATTCATTTTCAATTTCAAGATTTAAATTGGCATCTACAATATAATTGCTATTTTTAGTGATACTACTGGCATCTTCACCATAATCTATACTATCGTATTTATAGTCATCATAATAATTATTACTTGACTCTTCATCATCTCTTATTGTATTATTTTTATTATAGAACACATCAGTTACACCAAAATAAATTCCATGGTTCACACATAATTGACACACCGCCTCAATATTCTTACCACATCTCACTATTAATGCAGCTTCATCATTAGTACAGGCTATGATATCAGAAACTAAATTAATCCACAATTCTTTTAGCTTTTCTGTTACTAACGTAATAGTGGCATCTGAATCATAAGACCCTATATGAGGAACAATACCAAGAACATATGATGTAGCAAATGCGTGGAGCGTAACATTCATATACCTTCTCATATTGATGTCACTCCATTTGTCTGCAGTTATACTAAATCTGTTTCAGATTTGAGTTAAAGCAATGAAGAAGTTATTATGTCAGTTTTTTGTCTTCATATAACTGCATTATATATTTGATAACTGTTGTTTCATTTTTCGGCATATTATAACCGTGACTATATACAAAACCTTTGATGGCTTCAGAGGACGCTAATCCTTTTATTCTAAACCCGTCATTTGCAGCAATTCTCACCAATATTTCATTAAGTAAAAAATAAGTAACATCATTTAAAATAAAACTTTATTGTTATATATTTCGACGGATTAACAGTCATCATCAGACAAAAATGAAATAAATGAGTTTATTCAGTCTGTATTATTCAAACAAAGATTAATGCAATTATACTGAATAGATATATAAAATATAATAAANAATTTCTAAATTCATTAACTTCGCAGACAATTGACAAAATATTGGTTGGTAATAATATTGATTTCGATAAAAAGACTAAAACTGTATTGAATAATCCTGAACCTGATAACATTTTATCAAATTGTATTGAACCATTTGTTTTATAGATTTCTTATTCTGAAGGTTTTAAAAAGTTTAAGAATTCGATTTTGAAAGCTGCTTAGGATCTTCCTTTATTCAAAATTGTCTCTTATTCACATAAGATTGTTAATAGCTTTGTTAATAAATCTCATACACCAATTTGTTTGTGTTCTAACCTTTTTTTATCAATTTAAATGTAATAGGGGTGATGCCACATACATTGGAGAGACTACCCGTCATCTCTGTACAGCGGTTCAAGAGCATAATCGTTTTGGTGGTGGTAGTAATATTGCTGAGCATAAAAATAAAAGAAATTGCAATGAGAATGTTAAAAATTTAATTTTTTAAAATTTTGTCTAAGCAATTTAAGAATTACTGGAAGAGAGTGTTGTATGAGGCGTTAATGATTAGATTTCATAATCCAAATATTAATGTACAGGCAGCTCATTCAACTAAATCAATTAAAAAATTTTAAAAGAATTTTTGGATATAAAGTAATTTTTCAATTTTTATTGAAATCATAATTTATTTTCAAATTTTTTTTATAGGTTTTTGTATTTTATTTTTTAAAGATAATTTTAAAAAATTTCATTTCTTCATAGGTTTTCTATTTTATTTTTTGAAATAAATTTCAATTTCCATAGGTTTTAAAAATTTTAATATAATCTAAAATTAAAAAATATAAATATTTTGGAAAAAGATCTTTGATTCTATAGGTAACAGTAATAAAATATTATTATATAAATTAATTTTTTTATTGAAAAGTTGTTAAGACATTTAAAAAATTAAGAATTTTAGCCGTCTTATATTCAGTATAATCGCAATAATCTTTGTTTGAATAATACAAACTGAATAAACTCATTTATTTCATTTTTGTCTGATGATGACGGTTAATCCGTCGAAATATATAACAATGAAGTTTTATTTTAAATGGCGTTACTTATTTTTTATTAAACATTTGCAATGGTTTTTTGCATATTTCATTAAGTATTTCCCGATAGACAAATTTTATCATACCAAGACCATCTACTTTTAGTTTTTGTGAAACAAAATTGTTAATTTCATCGTTTTTATTTTTTGAGAAAAAAATGTTGTAATCATGCCAATAGTATTAGATTATTGGTGTCAGATAATAGTTTGATATGTACTGAATAGTCTTTGTCATAAGATTGGTTGTACCAAAATAAATTTTTCAATAAAAGAACACTAGAGTGCTGTACCAGTCATAAAAATGACATATAAGTCAAGTTTGTCTAGAGAAGAAGCAACGTAGACTTGTGTCAAATTAGGTGTAAGAGATGTCTCAATTTTGGACATATAGAGTGCTACACAAAATTAACAGGATACTGAGAAATTCGTGAATGCTGACGGGAAACGAAGCAAATATAAACAAATACATCGGCAAATATATTTCAATTGAAAAGAAGTACTACTAATACTAATACTACTAATATTATTATTATAAGAATAAAATATAATTCTATGTATTGCATTTATTTCAACTTTTTAATAATTGTATTTGTTTCTACAAATAAATCTGGCTTAAATTTTATATTTTACTTTCATTAATAGCCACAAAATGTTTCATTAATCATCAAGATTCAACAGATTTATTAAAAAAATTTATAAATAACTATTTTACTTTCAGTATTTGATTTCAGTTTACATTTGTGCTAATATAATTTTACACACATAATTTTATCCAATTTTACACACATGTGAATGTAATTTTGAGCAATCATCTAACAAAATTTAATTATGAAATATGAAAATGCAAAAACATTTTATTAGAAATAGAATATTATTGACTTTTTCAAGCCTTAATTGATTTCATCAATTTATTAATTATCTAATGCAACAATTAAATGCAGATGTTCCAACTGGATTTTTTGAAATGCTTGTAGATTTGACTTATGATGTATTGAAAGATCAGCCTATTGATTTTTTGGAATATGCTTCAAATTATTTTCAAAAGATTTATGAAGAACAAGGCAGCAATAAAATGTACATGAGTCCAAAAACGGATGAATCTGACTCTTTTGTCGATTCTTTACTTGCTAGTTTGGATCAAATCGATTCAGATGATATTGAAGTTAAACCGAAAGCTAATTTTCGTCGTAAAAGTGTTGCGGCAGAGCGTATAGATATGGATGAATTAGAAGACGATGAAGAGATTTATGCAACTATACCAAAAACAGATATTCAACGACAGCGTTTAAAAAATGTTTGCCAACAAATTGTATTGTTTCAAAGTTTAGATGACGAACAAATAAATCATGTTATAAACGCCATGTTTCTAGTAGAACCAATGCCTGGTGAAAAAATAATTATCCAAGGTGATGATGGTGATAACTTTTATGTTATAGACTCGGGAGTTTTTAATTGTTATATAAGAGATGGTGATAGTGAAAAACTAATTCATGTGTATAAAAATGAGGGTTACTTTGGGGAACTCGCATTAATGTATAATGCTCAAAGATCGGCAACAGTGATCGCAGAAACAACCGGAGCATTATGGGCAATGGATAGAAAAACATTTAGATCCTTAGTAGTCGTTCAAACTTACAACCGCAAGCAAGTATATGATAAATTTTTGAAGCAGTTTCCAATATTTCAAGAAATGACAGCTAGTGAAAGAATGAATGTTGCCGATGCTCTAGTACCAAAAAAATACGACGACAAAGAAATTATTATAAAACAAGGAAAACCAGGACAGGAAATGTTTTTTATAGAGACTGGAGAAGTTTTAATTACCAAGATCCATCAAGGTAAAGAAATAGAAATAACTCGCCTTCATAACGGTCAATATTTTGGAGAACTTGCCTTATTGTCTAATCAGGCTCGACAAGCATCAGCGCATGCTGTAGGTACTACAAGATGCGCAATGTTAGACGTGAAAACCTTTGAAAGATTGATGGGACCTTGTTTAGAAATAATGAAACGAAACATTCAAGATTATACTACTCAATTAGGCGAGTTATTCGGAACAGATATTAACTAGATGATTTGGTGATTTTTGAAAAAATTAAAATTTCATTTTTAATTTTGAGTTCTTTCTGAAAAATAACAAGATGCAAATTTCATCTAAAACTGAAAAGAAATAAAAATAGTAAAGCTCTTAACGAAATTTTAAAAAAAAATTTTAAAGCAAAATTTTTGTTATTTGTTTCATCCTAAAGTTGCCATATTTTCATATTAGATTATAATTTATTCTTGAATATGAGAAATTTTCTTAACAATATTTCATGGATACAAAGAAAAGTTTTACTGGTGCGTGATTAGATGCATTATTACTCATTTTTTAATTACTATAGTAATGTATATAACTGAGAAAACTGAGCATTTGCTTACCGTACAAAATAGAATGTGTTCGTCTCGTGCGACTACGAAATAAAATCTGGTAACGCTGTCTGTCAGTCGTATGAAATAGATTTTTTATAATTAATCTAAAATTTAGGAAATTAACCCGCGAATTACTTTCTCCAATTTGCTATACAACCTTTTCTGTTGTCCTCAATACAAGCTTAAAATTTTTATTGGTTCGCAATATCTCAAATACTGCTCTTTATAACTTTAGCAAATTAATTAAATAATTTAAAATTATTTCGCAATTTTTGGGGAAAAGGAGAACCAAAACTAATCACATGCACTCACAATACACTTTGAGGCACAACGCAAACAAAATATTATAAACGAAAATATTCGATTCAAGACAACGAGCAGATCAAGCCGACACAATCAAACACAGCCAAATGATCAAACAATTCAATCCCATTGCAAATATTTAAAAAATATCGATTTTAATTTTACAAAATATTTTTACTTTACATATATCTTTAATTTTTTTTAAACATAATTTCATAAAATAATTTTTATACTTTTATAATTTGGCCTAATATAATATATATAGAAATTATTTAAATAATTTGTATTTAAAAAATGTTTTATATTTTAAAAATTTGTTTTTACTTTTTTATAATAATATTTCAATATTTCAAACAAATAAATTTTAATATAATATATTATAATATATAAAAAATAATTAAGAAATTTCTCAGATATTTTAAAATCTATGAATCATTCTTATATTTATTAACACAACTTTTTTATATTTATAATAATGTATTTATAATATTGTTGGGGAATACACGACACTTGAGCTCTTTTATCAAATTATCATTATCTAAAATCCGACTGTATTCACGTCAAGTGCGTGTCTGTTAATTAACTTTTTCAAAAAAATAATGATTACTATGATTGAATCCGTTCAAACTGAGTAAACTTTATTTCTGAACACAAATAATTTATTCATATCTTCGGAAAATTTGCAAATTCCATGCAAAAATGAATCTACATTTATAGTATATTTTACGCACATGTATATGTAAACTTTTAAAAAATTCACACAAAAAATATTACAACAACAAATTACAAATTACAACAAATAAGATCATAGCATACTCAATGTTGACTTTTACAAAAGTCCTACAATAAAATACTTCATCGTATAAAATTCATAAAAGCAAATTTCCAATCAAATAATTTGGTCACATCGAAATCCCATTGGTTGCATATCAACTTGAAATTTTTGCTRTCAACATAAGGTTTGTGATTGAGCTCATAAAAATTTTAAAATAACTCAATTTTGTCTCAAAATTGTAAGTAACCTCTATATATCTTATGTGTAAAATATTTTATATTCAAATTAATTATTTCATCTAAATTTAATTATTCAAAGTTTTTATAATGTGTTTTTAACCACCTCATCTACAAAAATAATTTCACATTATTTACGATGATAAGTGGTGTTTAGACTTCATTTTAAATTATATATTTATATTTATTGTTAAATTGTGTTTCTCTTTTAGATACACCCTTTTTCGAAAATACACCCCTATCATCATGAATCAATAGTTTGTTTCATTATTCATATTGATATAGTATCTTTACATAATTTATTTTTACAATTTTATTTACAGTATTAAATACATATAAATTTTTACAATTGATATGTTTCGATTTATTTTGAGCTTTTGGAATTTCAATTTGTTTATATTTTAATTTGCTCAACTATTACAATATCATATTTTCAAGATTCAATGCATTTCTAAATTCTCCTTCAATAAACGCAATAAAGTTAGAACATATTCTTGGTGTAACAGTTGAAAGTGCCGCATTAATTAAAACGTTCTAATACCTGGCACCAATATTTCTTAACACTAAATCAAAGTAAACAATTTCATTTCTTGAAGTATGTGAGAATAAATAAAGTAAATGATTTTAAGTATATAGCTTTTATTGTAAATAGGGAAATTAATGTTTTCGGAATGGAAATATTTATGAAGAAACATGATACTTACTGCTTTGGATAAATGACTGAATTACTATTATTACACCATAATTTACCAAAAATTTTAATTTTTACTTATTCAATATTAATTAGATTGAAAATTACTAGATTTTCTATTTTTATGATCAAGTAAAAAAACAAATATATATTTAATTTGCAAAATAGTGAAATATGATTTATTAACAATAATTTATTAAAATTTTGTCAAAAGCAATTTAAAAATTATTTGGAGAGAGTATTGTAAAAGGCGTTATTGATTAGATTTCACAATTCAAGTAACAGACAACTATTAAATTAATAAAAGGCTTTTTTATTTGAAATTAGAGTTTTAGTTTTTCTTAGAAAAAATTTTTTAATTTTACTTTACAGCTTGTGAAGAAAATTGTACAATTTTTTATTATATTTTTCTGAAAAGGTACGTATTCTTTGGCCGAATATTTGGTTTTCAACTAAATTCTAAATCAAATATTTGATATTGGATTATTAAAACAAATCATGGTTTCGAAGCACACCTTAATTACAAAGTTTTAATGTTAAAACAAATTTGATAAAAAATAATAGCAAATTTTTAGAGAAAATTAACACCATTTTAAATAAAATTGTGATATATTTCCACAAATCAACTGTTGTCATCAGACAAAATGAAAAATATGAGATAATCTGTATTATTCAAACAACAATTTATTACTACAGTAACCTCCCGGTTAAGTACGCATATTGAATCAAAGGGTAT
>MQRL01532797.1:4451-15463 GCA_001938525.1 Dugesia japonica
ATTTCTTAAAGATTTGATATTTTTATTTTACATTCTTTTCGAAGTATTTTTAAACAATCGCAAATAAATTACTTAATAATAATTCTGTGTATGATTCAAATTGCTTTAATGAAAATATTTCATTGAATTGAAAGAAATATCTCATTAATCAATATGTCTATTCGTTTTTAGATATTAATATAAAATAATAAATTGTTTTTATTGATACATTGAAAATATATTACTCAATATTGTTTACTTATGAAAAATATAACTTTATTGTTGAGAATGTCATGAAAATATTATGATAAATTTGTTTAGTCACTTTGTTTTTAAATTACACAATTTAATAATTAACACAATACTTTATATTAATTCTTTTAAATTCTTTTTAATTTAAATATTTAGAATTAAATATATATATACATAAAGAACCACTGTAAATATAAATTTAGAGAAAAATCAATTTTATATACTCTATTAATAAATTGAATAATCATTGTAATTGTTCCTTATTAAAAATATTTGCATAAAATTCATTGGTAAATAATTGAAATTTTATGTTTCCGTTTAGTCAGATACTGAATTTTTGTTTTTAAAATAATTCTTCTAATAATAGTATTTTCTTAATACTAACAATTTAAAATTTTCATTAACACAATATTTATTCTGATTTTATTTCATTATTTAAACGTTATTGTGATATATTTGAGATATATTGTGGTTTTAATAATATAAGTAATAAGTGTAAATTTTAAATACATATTTAGTGAACTAATTTTTCCTAATAGCATGGCGTCACGATCATTGCTGGAGGAATTAATCTATTGGTGTGTGATGCAGTGTGCTATTATCTATCTACTGTAATGGGTTGATAGAACGTATTTGGAATAGCCAAAAACAAATTATATTCATCTTGTAAGTCACATAACCTATCGCGTGTTAAAACAATTCCTTTTGTGGAACTAAATATAAGATAATAAAATAAAAACAATTGAGGTTTCACCGTATGAAATGTTATTTGGAAAAACATGAATTTGACGCTGGATATTTTGACTATAAATGTAGAAATTGATAAGATGGATTTTCCTAATAACTTTTAAAAACAAAAAGAGAGAATTACAGAAAGAAGAAGATCGCTTCCAAAAGAAAATAAAGCAGAAAATAAGAACACTACAATAAAGATTTAAGATTTGGTAATGGGTAAAGCAGATATACAGAACCGTGAATAGTAAGCCGATTTCTCATTATTTAGAATTAGTTGACGGAAGTAAAGTAATTCGTCGAAATGTTCACCAACCTATACGATTATATGGAAAATTCGCAGACCACAAAGAAACGGTTGATGAATTAATTATTAGTGCTCCATTTTTTCCAGTTAAAATCTCATGTTATAGGCAACTCAGAACAATGCAAAATGCGATATCTAACGAGAGAGAGAGAGAGAGAGAGAGAGTGAGAGAGAGAGAGAGAGAGAGAGAGAGAGGAAGCCAAATCCAAAATATACAACCAACTCTTAAAAGAAAGTGGATTATGATATATTTGAGATATATTGTTATTTGAAACATAGAAGTACTATGTGTAAATTTTAAACACATTTAGTGAACTAATTTGTTCCTAATAACAGTTATTATTAATTATTATATTTTTGTTTCAGTTATCATGAATGACTTTTTATACCAATATTTTTAGTTAAATGAACCTCATAGTAAGTTATTGTCACATGGAAATAAGAATTGCATGTTATAATGATTTATGAAATTTGTGATTTATGTAATAATTTTACAAAGTATTTTTTTAATTATTTTTATTTCTAAATAAAAATCAAATCAATGTTAAGATATATTTAGAAGTCGTACATATAGATATTTCAAGAAATGATTGTTTATGAAACATTAATACCGTTCAAAAATTCTTTTATTTTAATTTAATTATTAAAATAAAGTTTTAATATTTTTGTGTTAAAAATTATTTTAAAAATAATTATTGATAATAATTAGGTAGATTTTTTACTAATTTTTGCTACTTTTAAATTATAAATGCTACTTTAAAATTTTTATGTTGTTCGATGCGTATTTTAGTTAGTTTAGCTAATTTTTTATGTGTTTAAATGGTTAAATAAATTTGATAAATGCTGCTTTTTAATTTATAACTGCTACTTTTAAATCTCCCTAATGATAATTTTTGTTTCATAATGTGTACCTTACGTACAAAACAAAAATTTTTAAAAGGTTCTTATTTTTATTTTAGCTCTTTTATATTTTGATTCTTTGAAGCTGAGATAAGACTATATCCCAGTGATAAAATTAGAAATAAGAATTTCAGCTTTTAAAAACATAATAGTTTTAATCTTAATTTAGAAAATAAAACAGAAACCAATAAAGATAAATATTTACCTAAACTGCTGAAAAGTTCTAAAAATAATCGATTCATCTGAAGTTTGGTCTTATTATTTTCAATAATGTTTAGAGATTTGTAATTGTTGAGTAAAATTTATTTTTCATGCATACTCAAAATAATCTGGGTAAAATGGGTTACATTTATTTATTAAATTAATAATCAATGATTTCAAGTTAGAAAATATTTAAGTAAGGAGCCATTTATAAAGTAAGTGACGCTCAGGGGGAGTTCTAAGAAAGTCTGACAGTTTGTGACACGGAGAAGGTGGGTAAAGATCATATGTGACGTAACACATTTTTTAAGTATAAATATAAACCTGAAATTGGCAGTGATGTTTAACTTTTTGTTGAGATGGACGTATTCTGGCCGAATATGTTACTAGCGTAGTGTTTTAGATTTACTTTTAATGAGTAGTTAATTTTTAAAATAATTTTTTAATTCCAGAATGTGACGTACTTTCAAGGGGTCAGATTGTAACAAGAGGAGAGGGGGTAAAAATTGTAAAAAAAAATAGCGTGACATACTTTATGGACGGTCCTTAATATGATATTTAAAATGAGTAATTATTAAATTTCACAAATAAATTGTAAAATATCATGGAATTTATATTTCTCTGTCATCTACATTTCGAATAATAACTGTATTATGATAGTATTATAACTGAATTATAATTGTGTATTTATTGATTCTAATATCCCAAATTCATCCATTAAACCGATATTACAAAATTATAATAATGGAATATATTTAGATATTAAACCATTTTCAGTGGCAATTTCATTAATTATTCAAGATTTATATGAAACGCTTTTTTAAATTGGGTTTAATTATAAATTGACATGACATAGTAAATCATTGTGGTTTGATTTTAATTATATAATGAGTCGTCTTTGAGAGATTTACTTTCATTTTTTTCTCGAATTTTTATTAAAATTATTTTTTCATTTTATGAATTAGTAAAATTAAAAAATATTTAATTTTATTTGAGCACATTCTAATCTCTCGTATTAAATTGCCATTTTTATTGAATTTATGAAAAAAAAATTAAGTTTTTATATAATATATGTGTATAAATGTTATAATCGATCAAATCAATAACGAAATATTATTTTAATTTTTTTGTGGTGCTTTTTATCTGTTATATGAAATTAATTATTTAAATTAATTTTTTTGGACGATTTTTTTTATATAACGCACAAACCAAATCTCATTTAAAAGACCGCAAAAAAACAGGTTTTACTGTAATTATAATTATGACATAATATCAAATATTATTCTTCGGTATTTGAGTTGTTAAATTTCTTCATAGATTCAGCTATATTGGTTTGATGATGATTCTGTGTTTCTGTCAAATAATCGGTATATTTTTGCATGCTATTCAGATATGTGGACCGCATTGTCCTTCATTAGCTGAAGCCAAAGGCTTTTAACTTCTTGGAAGTGCTCATCTTGATGTTGGAGAGCGTTTCTTTTAACTGAATTTCAACATAGTTCCGTAGGCTTATCATTTTAAGGGCATTGGCTAAAATGGTTGGCACTGTTTCTTATTTCTCTTAACGAAATTCACTGATTAATATTTTCTGTTAAAAATTTAACAAGTATTTATGTATAGTTAAAGTTATGCCAAACAATTAACTCAATAATTCTTTTAAATAATTTTTTATTCAATAACATATAAGTTAATTTTGGGGCCATCCATAAAGTATGTCACGCTATTTTTTACAATTTTTACCCCCCCCTCCGTTGTCACATTCTGTCACAAATCTCTGATCGCCTCTGAAAGTACGTCACATTCTGGAACTAAAAAATTATTATAAAAATTAACTACTTATTACAACTAAATCTAAAACACACTTCACTATTAAACTGTATTAAATTTATAAAATTACAATTATTGCGTCGTTTTTCAGAATTCATTAAAATAAAAATAAAAGCTTTGATCAAAAGTTTTTGTTTTGTTTTTGATAATAATTCTAATTTTTTGACTTTGTCTTCGTCAGGAATTAACTTTTTTGATTTATTCAAAATTTATGTATTTAATGGAAATATTTTTTTGAATTGATTTCAGTAAATTAAATTAATTCAAAAAAATATTTCCATTAAAAACATAAATCTAGAATAAATCAAAAAAGCCCATTCCTGACGAAGACAAATTTGAAAATTAGAGTTATTATCAAAACCAAAAAAAAATGTTGATTGAAGCTTGTATTTTTATTTTAATAACTTTATAAAATTTTAACTTTAACTTTAACTTAATTGAGATTTAAAATTCCATATAGTGTCATAATTACTAAACGCTAGTGACATTCTGTTAGAAAACGTCAATCACAACAGAAAGTTAAACATCACTGTCAATTTCAGGGTTTTATATGTATGATAAAAAATAAAAATTTGTAACATCACACATAATCTTTAACCTCCCTCTCCTATTTTATGGATGGCTCCTTTTCAGGGAACTGGTATGGGTGTCTTTGTCCATCATAACCGGTCTGGTTGGCATTAAATTCCGAAGTTCTGCGATATTACTTGCTTGGTTTCTCGTCCAGCCGACTGAAGCAGAAACTCTAAAAACAGTAGTTTGGACCTTCCAGATTCTCTCCTGCCCAGTTGCAAGTTCTACTTGCTGTCTATAATCATAACAGCTTTTCTTGTATAGTTTAATTCGGGAATTGGCGTTTACTGTCTCTACCGTTCATTGTTTTACACCCAGTCTCTATAATTCCCAGAAAATCTTGATATTGACACTGTTCTATTTAATTTATGGGAGCTACAGAGTTCTTTCGATATTGAACCACTGAAAAGATTATTCTTTGTACAGATAACATTGAAAACAATTATTAATGACAAATTAACAGTTGAAAACATTATTACTTTCATAACAAATAAATAAATTAATCAAGGGTCAAAAACGGCAACGATTATTTATTAAGAATTACAATACTAGATGTTATTGGATAATTTATAAGGAATTTCATCTATATAATATGTCACCGGATTTTGAGGTTCCGGGATTCTGAGGTTCTGAAATTTTTATTGGATATTTTTAATAATATAGTATATTTAATAATATATTTATAATAATTTACAATATTTATAATATATTTACAATAATATATTTAACTAACGAATGATTTTTTGCCTTAAAGTTATTGTTCAAGCATTATTTTATAAAAAAAATTGTATAAAAGGGGGGCATAAGTCCCTGACACAGAATTATAGGGGCGGCCAAATAAATGTCAATTTATTTTGAAAAAAATCATAATATTTAGAAAGATAAGCAAAAAGTGGTTATGGACTGGTAAAGTCAAATCGTATATCTTTTCACAGCTTTCTCTCAATAATAATAAATTACAATTGATTCTATATGTCGAAAGTGTAATTATAAAGACAAATTTCTATAGTTTAATTTAGTTGAAAGTTCCCGAGTACACAAAACCCTTATTCTCTGAATCAATTCTCTCGCTTCGTCGGCAGTAAATCGGAAAAAAATCCAAAACCTATCGACATGTCTTGTATAAAGTCTGATTGGATGAGCAGTTTGCGCATTAACATCTTCAAACTGACAAAATGAAATTGGTTCATTCGGTGGACCAGCCATATCTGTTGCTCTTGACAAACCCAACACCAATAAATCGAGAACAAGACCGTAATATTGGGTAATAAATGAAGCGAATTGTAATCCTCTGATAATTCCAAAAGAATGAGTATGCTGCATATCTTTAAACGATATTCTGACGTTATTTTTCGCTGACATAATCGGCAATGTTGTGATCCATAATTAAACGTAATAAACGTAAAGATTTTCTCAAAAATAGTTTCTAAGTGTACATTGCATTCGCCATCTGCAGTAACCCAGACATTCTCGAGATTGTTAATTTCTTGGCCCTATTTGTAAACCAATTGCGGTGGTGGTTCTTTATCACTAGGCTTGATCCAGGCTGGAAATAGATTTCTCTTCTCAGATTTGTACCAACAGTACTGGTCAAAATAAGCATCTGTAATTTTCTCCAACGCATCGATCTCATACACTGGAACAATATGACTGTAAAGATCCATAAACTCGATTTTTTCTACCTCTTCGAAATTCCTCAAAGTTAACAAATGTCTTTTAATTCTGTTCAATAAAATCTTAAAACTAACTGATTTCACTGCTACTTTTATAAGGTTTAGAACCACACCATCCATATTCTTATCGGTTAAACATTTAAAATTTGATTTTACTGGTTTCTATTGGTTTTCGCATTATGTGAACTTTTCTCATTGGTATTTCTCTTTTTGTATTTCTCTTGATCGTAAAGTTTTTTGGTGGTTCTCCCTTTTTAGCTAATCTTTACTTTACCTATGTCAAAGGTGTTAAATCTTCTTTTTGAGTTAACTGGTTTTAAATAATTCTGTATTTCCTAGTTTATTTTACTGCAGATTTTTCCGGCGTTTGGTTGAAAACAAAGCCCAATTAATGTTTTTAATTAATGATCAATTATAATTTTGGATTTAAAATAAATTATTTTATTTATTTTTCTATTAATTGAGGTTTTTATTATTTTCTCTGATTCTGAATTATTTCTAATTTCAATTTAATAAAACTTAATTTATTGATTTTTAAAAAATCTAAATTACAATAATTTTAATGGGTTTATTATTTTTAGGAATTTAACCTTAATTAGCTACCTATTTTCTTTTTCTAGTGTAATTTTGATGTTTGTATAAAGGTTTTTTAATTACTAAATGCTTTACCCAAACAGATTTATAAATCTTCATTTTTAAATGAAGTGAAAACTAATAGTTTCTTTATGAACCATAATCTCGTCTTCAGTAATATTATAGTAAATGCATACAGGGCCGGTCCCAACAAAAGCGGGTACGGTGCAAAGTTACCTCACTGGCCTTGAAATAAATTTCATACAAAAAATAATAATCGTTATTTTAGTTTTACTATATACATATACATATTAATATTACACCAAAAAAACTTTTATTAATATAATTATGTTTTAAATTATTATAAAGTTATTTATTTACAATTACAATTATTGCGAGAATAATTCTTGAACTTAACAATTGATCGCATTTGAAATTTCATTGAAATAATAGTTTCGATCAAATTGTTGTTTTGTAGATATTCGAATTTTCAACTATTGTCTTCTTCCAGAATATAACTTTTTGCAGATTTAATTGATATTAGAAAATTTTTCATAATTTTTTGTATTTTATTAAACTTTTGATCATTTTAATCAAAATTAAATTAAATTAAAATTTAGATTTTATTTTAAATTTAATTTTAAAAATCTAATTTAATTGAAATTTTTAAATGTTTTATTAAATTGTATTTTTATTTTAAAAATTTTCAAAATTTTTCGATTTATAGAAGTTTATTTTAATTATAATTATCATAAACTACATTAATTTATTCAATTAAAAAAAGAAAAAATATATATATTTGTATTATTAAATATTATATTTTTTTATTATTTTTAACATTATTTAAAATTTTTAATTATTTATGTGTATGTTTATGTTTATGTTTATGTTTATGTTTCATGTTTTATGTTTTATTTATGTTTTTATAAATGTTTAATGTTTTATTTATGTTTTTATTTTATGTTTTATTTATTTTTTTATAAATGTTTAATGTTTTTTTTATGTTTTCATTTTATGTTTTATTTATGCTATAATTAATGTGAATATAAGTATAAATTACATTAATTTTTTTAAAATTAAATTTAAAAACTTTTAAAAAACTTTTAAAAATAAATTTAATTTATTTATGTTTATTTTAATTACTATTGTAAGAGCAATTCATAGATAATGCATATTTTACGGAATTTTTTAATTTAAATATTGTGGTATATATTATATAGTATTATATTAAAATTAATTCTTGAAATATTTTTAAAAATTATTTAGAATATTTTATATTAAAAAAAGTAAATTAGAGATTTTAGAAATGAAGACATTTTTTGTCGAATTTTTTTTTGAAAATTTATTTTGGTTTAAATATTTTATATATTGTATTGTAAAAAAATTATTTGGAATAAAAATATCTTTTAAATTATGGTAGTAATGTTTTGTGAAATATTTATAGTAAGAAAAATATTACCGATTTTTTTACTACTTTAAAAAAATTGGTAATATTTATTATAATAAGGATAATTAGTATAAACTACATTGATTTCAGGTTTATTTTCTTTCATCAATATTTCTTAATGTTTCTTCTATGAAGTGTATAAATGCAGCCCTGTTCCTAATGTTTTCCATGTAATATGATGTTTTTCTAGTGAAAGTGTTTAAAGTGTTAATGCGTCGTAATATGTGGAAAATCAGGCAAACGTTCACTGAGTAGTCATCCATTTTATTTTCTTGCTAATATCATTGTTTTCATATTTGATGATTTTTTTGTTACTAATAAAAGTTTATTAAAAAGTGTAAATGAAATTACGGTTGAAAGAATTTCTCATTTTGAAAAGAAATGATGTTTTGGCCTGTGTATAAAATATAAAGAAAATGAATGGAGTAGATCAATAAATTTTATATAAACAAATGAAACTTTTCTTAGAAATTTAAAATAACAGAAAATGTTTTGTTACTTTATTATTTAGTCTTTCTCTGCAATTTCTTTTATTTTTCAAAAGCATTTATTATATTGTCATTTAAAATTTTGTTTGAAATATTAATTTCATTATATAAAATTTAGATATTATATAATTTTAGATATTGCGTCGACATCTTGGATTCTTCCCTTAGTCATATCATTAATTGTTATTGTGATTATTGTAGTGATGATACTGTACTTCTGCCTACGTGGTTCCGGTGAAACATACAATGGTGAGAATAATAGTTATTTATTTAAACATTTATTTGTTTATTTAAACACTACAATAATGATTAAACTCTTAATTAGCCATTTATGGTAACTTGGTTTCCATTAATTATTTATTCTAACAAATTATTCTTTATTTTTTAATCTTAAGTTTTATGTAAATTTTAATTATAATTATTTGTATTGAATTTTCTAATAATAAAAATTATAAATGGATTTTTATTTCATATTAATTTTATTTTCGAAATAAAAACATCTTAAAATAACAAGACGTCAATTTATAAGATTTTTTTATATCTTTAGCCGAAATTTTTTTGATCTATATGCATAAAATATTGTTTTGAAATTACAATTATTGCGAGAATAATTGTTGGACGTAACAATTGATCGTTTTTTATGTTCCTTATGCCAGACTCCCAAATTAAGTACATGATTTCCTATATAACTTTTTATCTATAAGGTTTGACGATTTTAGGTTTACATATTCTTACTCTCCGTAAAGTCCTCTATCGAATAGATACTTTAATGTTCAAATTTGAGTTACTTTTATTTTTTCCGAAAAAAATTGCCAAATCCGTTAGGAAACATTTTGGTGAGACGATATTTTAACTTTATCCAGTCACTTTTTCATCCTGAGTTCAATGAGGCCAAATATGTAATTATACAAGTTATCTGCAAACAGAGAATTGAGCGCTAAATACTGAAATTGGAGATTTTTCGAGATAAAACCTCATCTATTTTAACCGATCTAAAGTTTGGTGATTTTAGGTTAACATATTTAGACTCAGCGAAAAATTGTCTATCGAATAGAACCTTTGTTGACCAATTTTGAGAAGAAAATAAACGTTTTGGAACAATTCTGTAAAATACTCGAAAAAACCAAAAATGATCCCCGTAAAATTCTGAATAGATTGATGTAAAAATATCCATGTTAAAAAATTGAAAAAATTATTTTTGAAAATTTTGGATGTTCACCCGGATTTCATAAAAAATTTGATAGAAAAAATTTTTAATTTTCATATTATTTAAAAACATGGACTGTTAACCCGTATTTCCGTAAAAAATCTCATAAATTTTTTTTCCCAACTAAAAACATAAGAAAAATTCTATACCACTTAATCCGATTACATAAAATCTCGACGATGAGATTAATCTAATTACATAATTTATGTGCAAAATATTTTTCCCAACTAAAAATATAAGAAAAATTCTATACCACTTAATCTGATTACCTAATATGATGTTATTTTTAAATTCCCAACTAAAACACAGGGATTATGTTTCATTATATCACGAATCCAGCGGGGATTCGCACACAAAGTAGTACAGCGCGCTAATATCCCGCTACTAATTTTACAAACAGTCTTGGTTCAGGTCTCAAATGAAATCGAAAATTGAGACTCGTCATAAGAAGCCTATGAGAATTTAAGGGTGTTCTGTTCCTGTCAAGGAACCGAATATTCAATTTGGAAATGTACTGTCAATAATTGAATAGTTTGAACGAATCTATCATCCAGAAACGCCCAGAGCTTGTTAATCGTAAAGGAGTTTTATTGCATCACGACAATGTGAAACCAAATACAAGTTTAATCACCTATCGAAAAATATTGGAGCTTGGATGGTATGTACTGCCACACCCATCATACTCAAGTGATCTTGTACCGTCAGACTTTCATTTATTTCGCTCTCTTCAAAACTCCTTGTGTCGTGTAACGTTCAATTCAGACGGGGCTATAAATCAGTGCCTTATTCAGTTTTTTGCCAATAAAAATAAGTCCTTCTGTCATCGAGAAATTATGAATCTCTCTGAAAGATA